>PVKC010012744.1:0-23527 GCA_004027635.1 Crocidura indochinensis
GAAAGAAAGAAAGAAAGAAAGAAAGAAAGAAAGAAAGAAAGAAAGAAAGAAAGGAAGGAAGGAAGGAAGGAAGGAAGGAAGAAAGAATAAAAAAGAAAATTAACACCAAAGCGATAGCATAAAGGTGTGGCATTTGCCTTGCATGCAGAAGGACGGTGGTTCAAATCCTGGCATCCCATATGGTCCCCCGAGCCTGTCAGGAGCGATTTCTGAGCGTAGAGCCAGGAGTACCTAACCCCTGAGCGATGTTGGTTTTTACCCAAAAAACAATAATAAATAATAAATAAATAGAAAAAGTAAACGAATCAGACAAAAAATGTAGTTAAACTCAGATTTCAGACATAAGATCATCAGAGATGATACGAATGCAAGAAATAAAATGGTGTGCCTAAAGGCCAAACACATGCAAAGTATTCCATACAGAAGATTTCAGGTTCAATTCCTAGCACTGTGACAAAGCTGGGAAGCAATAGCTTCCCAAATACAGTTGTGTGAGGCTCAAAAACAAACCATCAAAAATGGATGCCTGAGATCTCTTCAGATCCAAATTTTTAATATATGTCACAAAAATAATTTAGAAATAAACATGATATTTGAACAGCCAATTTACACATGTAAACATCAAAATAGCAATCAAAAGTTAGGAGCAATTCTAGGATCAGATGGCTACATTCACAAATGATTATTGCAGAACATTTCAACAAATTATTTCAATGAATACTTATTACCTAACATTCTAAAACTCTTACAGAAGGGGGAAACTACCAAGCACTTTCTTTGTGGTCAACATCGCCCTGAACCTCAAAGCAGACAATTACAGCATAATAAAAGAAAACTATAGATTGGCACAACTGATGAACATAGATGCAAATATCTTACAAAAATCTTCACAAGTAAAATTTAACTTTCATTAAGAGAGTAATTCATCATCACAGTCATGACATGATTGCATTCTAGGGATACAGTATGAATTCTTGTAAAATTCTTGTAAAAAAATAGCAGACCATATATTAATAGATCTATATTAATGAACATAAGTAAAACAAAACTAAGATTACAGAATCATATTAGTAGATACAAAAAAATTTTAAGAGGTTCAATACTGACTTTAAAGAAAAGATTCTATAAACTAAAGGACAAAATAGTACATATAACTATTTTTTAATAAAATTTTTTTAATAAAATTTTAAAAGGCAAGCAATTTTAATGTAAAAATGTTAGAAACATGACATTCTTCATAAAACAATCTGCACCCAAAGGTAGTCAGTCTCAATAGCTGATACATTAATAGAATCTCACAAAAGCAGTAATTCCAAGGAAATTAATATAATCTTCTATTTCATTTTCAGGTGTTCATGAATTTCTTCCTAACTTGCAAAATTCAACTTTTAACTGGGGCACAATAAGAAGAAAGGATTTGAAAGTTTGTCAGCATCTGATGCTGTCACAAAGTTTCTAGTTTGCTTAAGACAGTGACAGCGAAAGGATTCTGAACCGTGCCCCCATCAATACTCACTATCTCACTTTCCACATCATTGGACCTAGACATATGGCCCACAAGAGCATGAAGCTGAAGAAAATCAAGAGTATTCCTGTTGGTGTCAGAATCTCCAACATGGGGAAATTCCTAACTTCTATCACTTGCAAAGACAAAAATAAAAAAATATTAAAATTTCATGTTTCTACTTTACAGATATAAAATATTAACCATTTACATTTACTAGATATAACATCTAGTCTTGAATGGTAGGTGGAAATTTTGTAATGGTAACAAAATATGTAATGTGTTTTGTGTATAAACATTTCAGTTATTTACATACATGCCAATCACTAATTAGGGAGTTGAAAAGAAATAGTGTCCCTTGTTTTTTTTGTAGAAAAATTTTGTTTTCTACAGATAGCACATAAAATAATTTTTTGTAATGTAAATGTAACATTGATTTGGAAAGAAATATTTTATTTATTACTTTCATTTTCTAATTCTTTCTAAGTATAATTTAATATTGAGGGGTTTTTTTTTGAGGGGTGGGGAAATTATACCCAGTGGTGCTCAGAGGTTACTCCTGGCTCTGGGCTCAGAAATCAATCCAGGCAGCCATTGGAATCCATACGGGATTCCGGGATTCAAACCAACGTCTGTCCTGGATCTGCTGCAAACAAAGCAAACAGCCTTACTGCTGTGCTCTCTTACCTACCTCAATATTGAGTTTTCTAATATTTCTATTGGAAAAAATAATAACTTGTGATAATATCTTTTATAAATACTGTTTTATGGACCATACAAGAACAATCTCATTAAAATGAGTGTCATATCTCAATAAAGTTACTAAAAATTAAAGATATGATATGAATTATTGCAAGGTTTTCCAAAAAAATTATAGTATCATCTTTCTTATTCTTCCTCCTAACACAGTGATTTAGCAAACCAAAAATTATAAGATATATATCCTACTAGAAAAGAAAAATGAAAACCAGAGCAATAGTACAGCAGATAGGGCTTGCATACTGTCAATGTGGGATCAATCCCTGCATCTAATACAGCTCCCTGAGCATTGACAGAGTGTCTCCAAAGTACAGAGTCAAAAAAAATTCCTCAGAACTGTCTTGTGTGTCCCCCCACAAAAATAAATAAATAAATAAATAAATAAATAAATAAAAATAAATAAATAAAGAAGAGAAAAGTAAAGTTAATGCATCAAACTTGCCAGCATAAGTAAGCGAAGTAAGTTATTTTAAAAACATTGAAATTCAAGTAATGATAATAATATATTTATTTATTTAAATATCTTTATTTAAGCACCATGATTACAAACATGTTTATACTTGGATTTCAGTCAAAAAAGAACACCCTCGCCTCCTGGAGCGGGATTCTTGACCAGCACGGGTCATGGCCGCTAGCAGACCTCCATATGTGTCAGAGGCCTCTTAGCCCGGCCTAGGGTTGGGGGGCAGAACCTGAGTCACTCTGCCCCACCTTCCTCTTTTCTCCGGAGCCCCAGGTGGGTTTCTGGGAGGAGCTTATGGAGCATCCTGGGTTTTCCCCACTTCCAAGCCGGCTCCATCCTTCTTGGGATGGGTCAACACGGGTCTTGGCAGACCTCCGTATGTGCCAGAGGCCTTTTTACACTTTTAGGAGCTTAACTGGGGGTTGCAGAAAGCTGCTCAGCTATAATCAGGCAGTCACTGGGAACTTCATACCAGTCTACATGACCCAATTCGCGCGGGTAGCACCCCGCGCAAACATATACTCCTCCCAAACATCAGTACCCTAGATTTACCCTTCTTTTTTTTTTTTTTTTTGGGCCACACCCAGTGACGCTCAGGGGTTACTCCTGGCGATACGCTCAGAAGTTGCTCCTGGCTTGGGGGACCATATGGGGCACGGGGGATCGAACCTCGGTCCGTCCAAGGCTAGCACGGTAAGGCACCTTTACCTCCAGCGCCACCACCCGGCCCCAGATTTACCCTTCTTAACTTCAGTACCACACAGCTCTAATCACAGACCAAAGCCTTATAGTGGATCTAACAATCCCAAAACTATTTCAAAGGACATAAAATGAACACATATATCTATTGAATATTTTATTTTCTGTAACAGCTATAACTCTATATATTCTTCTACCATGCTGTTTCTATCCACTTTTCATTGTCTTTTCTTTGTAAGCTGTTCAACAAGGAGTGTTGGTGGAAGTGTCACTCAGTTTAATGTTTATGATTGAACTATGTCATGGAGATTGTTGGTCTTGTTCCTATGGCCTCCAGATACGCCAATAACGCTATGTGGCATTGATCCTTGTTTGCATAGACATATTAAAATGGGAAAATACTATACATACAGATAAGTTCTTATCTAATAGAGGTAGGAACACACAAATCTCAGTACAATGGGACCTTACACCCTGAACATCGATATAATGCACAGGCCTCAGAAAAATGGACATCCTCCATTCACGCTGGAACCAGGCAAGCTATCTACGAAACATCCAAGGTATTTTATAGGAGCATCTGGAAGCAATCCTCTACCAGGGAAGACACTACCAAGGCTCTGACATCGACCTCCTGAAAAGAGACTTCCGTTAACACTGAGAAGACTTGACAACAACAATGACCTGCTCCACAGGACATGGCTCTCTCTATTGCCCCTCAAGTGTGAGCTGAAACGAGAGGTTGCTCTGCACCATCCTGACTGCAATATGGGATATGCAGATTCCAGGATCTTGAACACAGAAGCATGATACCAACAACAGAGACTTTGTGAGGAATGGAGGTGTATTGTCACTACAGACGATGACTTGGATTGGACAAACTAGTTTGCCTGAAGCCTAGAGTCAGTCTTGTGCCAGGAAACTTCAGGGGTAGGGTCTCCTTGTATTTAGGCCATGGTTTTTCTTTCCATCTCCCTCATATTTTGGTGGGCCTGTGCAAACAAATGCCACTCTAACACCGTTTTTACTATGTTCCCTTGACTCCAATCCTTAAGAAAAACAACCCACTGAAACTTTTGAGGTTAACTTAAACTAGTATGCATGTGTATGGAACTATAAAAATGTACTTTGCCTTCAATGTTTAAGGAATTACATAAGTCTGATGTCTTTAGATTATATTGTGTGCTGCTAAGAAATAGTATGTACTAGAATCTGGGGATTTGAGGGACTAAGTAATTGTATTGTACATGGGTTCTGTTTTGTTTTTCTTAATGTTCTTTGGCTGAAAGTTCAAGGCTGGGATATCATCGATGGGACTACTGAGAATTCTGTGTCTGGGTGATTGTTCTTCCACTGTAACCTTACCCTATCTTCTTTCTTTGCATCTTTGTTCTCATAATTTAAAAAAAATAACACAGAAGGCTGAACTTGAACCAACTACAGATCAATAAATCCTTAGATAATGACTTTAGTAATACCATAAAAAAAGAACACCCACTTCACCAGTGCAGCATATTCTTTTCTGATTGATTTTATTTTATTATTAATTACAATTTTAATATGTAATTATCCTTGATTATGATGACATAAAAGTTATGATAAGAATAGCTGAAGGGCCAGAGCAGTGGATATGGTGCTTTCCTTTCAAACGGCTGCCTCAGGAAATTCCCTAGTATCCCATATGATCCTCTGAGCACTAACAGGAATGACTGCTGAGCATAGAACCAGGAGTAACCTCTGAGCACTGTTGAGTATGGACCCCCTCAAAAAATAATGAATAAAGTAAACAGCTAGTGATACGTATAAGAATGAATAATTTTCTACCATCTTATTTCTCAAATAATTTTACCTTTTTCAGTACATATTTTAATTCACCTAATTTTACTAATCTTCATTCTATAGAAATAAAAGATATATATATATCAATATGACATCATCCATATGACTACAGCAATACCCAGTTTGGAGTTACAAACAGATATAAGTAAATCTTTACAGTATAATGTAATCTTGGGGAATGCTAGAGTTAACAGGACTTTGGAAACCTCAGAATACATTGAATCAAAAAGTAGGCAAAGGCACATTGAGAGTATATGGAATAGTGAAACCCTTCCAGTCAAGAGAATATAATTAAAGAATTAACCTCAGGAGAACTACCATGTCTTCTTATCTATGATACTCTCTGAGCTAAAACACATCATTGCTTTATGCATTACTAAAAATGTTTTAAAGGGTCAGTTGTTTGAGGAAGGATGGAATTGGACTTTTAGTAGTAAACTTAGTATAGTATGCATGCAGAGGTAATGACTTACCATGATGCATATCTGACTTACAAATGTCATGGCATAATATTAACTCAAGGGAAAAATATTCTAAATATTAAAACTAAAGATTAAGAACATTATGTTGTTACTAATCTTAATTACAGAATAACAGAGTTTTTATAAATTTATTCCTATTTCAGAGAACTTCAGCTAGGTTTCTCAAATTTTCAGTTTTCACTTTAATAAGAAGAAATTGTAAACAACAAAGTTTGTGAATTTGACAAAAGATGTGAAAAAGAATGAAAGGATAGTATGAGAAAAAATGAGAGAGATTATATGTGTTGTAATGGAGAAAAGACTATGACTGGAGTTTGAAGGTGCAATGAAAAAAGAGACTATATTCTTAAGATGATCTGCATAGTAAGAGGCATAACACTGTAGAAAGGAGAGTAGTAGCTTGGAAGTAATTTTGTGATTCCATTTTTCTTATTGGAATGCTAGTCTAAAGGCTTTTCTTACCAAATCAGCCTGGAATGGCTTGGCCATGGACTAATAATACCTAGAGTAACATAGATTTTATGGAACCCAACATAAATAAGGAGGAGGTCACTATGCTCCTGATTCCTTCCATTTCTATCTGGGCAACTGTCCATATTCTTTCTGAAAGCCTCAGAGAAAATCAAAGTGGTGAGATGCCATACAGATGCTATATGCCAAGATGTAGAGATTCAGTCATGTGATACATATTAAGTAAACATTACACTAAAGAGTAGTAATGAAACCTGTCCTCTTTAATATTCATTCAAAGTTCCCACTGACCTTAAAGTAGAATTAAGCACTGCACATAATCAGTACAGTATTGTCCTGAGAGAATTAATCATTTTTTTTATCACTAGTCAGGAATCATTTTCCCAAATGTCAATGCTTGCCATCTAATAATTCACTTCTACCTTCTGTGGATCCCTGGTTGTGTGCCCAAGCCCTCTCCCTGACCTCAGTAGAATGAGTTGGCTGCGGTGCAGACTTTTCTTGAAGACCACCTGGGAGCCTCAGATTGTGCCCACTGCAGCAGCCGCCTGTCAGAAACGGGCTACTGCCAGCGCAGAGCAAGGAACACCTGCGCCTCACAGTCTGTACTGGCCACTCTTCTATGCCCAGTGATCTTTCAGAATTCAGAGAAAGTATTTTTCCCATGTAACTTAAGTACTGTTCTTTCTAAGCCCCTTTTATCACACATAATGAACACTGAATAACAACTTCAGATTTGGTAGAAGAAAGCAGAATGTAGGGGGTGAGTGAAATTCCTTGAATTTCCAAAGAGCCACTTATATGACTAAGATGTAGTCTCTGCCCCAACACCTAGCAGTATCCCATTTGTTATGAAGATGTGAAGATGGCCCCAACAAAACACACACACACACACACCACATAAACATGTGTGTATATGTGCATATATAGTGTTGCAATATACAAATTACAATAATTGAAATATATCTGGCACAATTAAGTTACTAAAATTCCACCACTGATTCCACAAATACAGTAGGGTTTTGCATTTCTGCTTAGGCACTGTATTTGGCACTGAACTCCAAGACCTGTTTCTTCAACTCTGTCTCAGTGCAACAGGGAAGACAAAACACAGTTGAGCAGATAAGGAAATGCACTCTCTATAATACTATCTCAAACTGCACACTTGAAAAGAAGTGAGAAAAAAATATCACACTTGAAAGAAGATCTTTCAAGTAAGAACTTCCATCTATAAACAAAAATAGAGTTCATGAATTGAAAATGCTTCTATTTTTCTGTTTCTGAATCTAGTTCAAACTTGGCTTTCTTGTTTTTACTGAATTGCTTCACTCCCACTCACTGTTTTAATGTGAAATAAATGTTTTTATTTGAAAAGGGAAACATAGCCTTTTAGAACATCAGGAAAATATTTATTTCTTTAGAAAGGCTGTAATATTTCCTTTTATCTTGTCCCATATGCTTTAAAATATCTTTTTTAATTTTTTTAACTTTTTTTTAACTTAAAGCACAAAAAGAGCTCCACAAATCATATATGACTGCTGATTCTGCTAGCAATCTATCTAACAGCAATACCATATACCTGGTAGTTTTTACTTCCTACATAAAAATGATTTTTAAAAAATACTGTATCTTTAGTATTGGAGAGAGAAAAAGTTCTACTTGGATCTCAGTATTTGACTGTTTTCCTTATATGCAAGTTACCCTTTTTCTAAAATATGAAAGCTTAGTATCTAGTTCACTTTTTTATTGGATTTTTTTATTATGAGAACAAAGATGCAAAGAAATAGACAAAGTAAATTTACAGTGGGAAGACAATCACCCATTAACAGAATTCTCAGAAGAAATCCCCTTGCTGACACCTTAATTTTGAACTTTCAGCCAAAGAACATTGCGAAAAATAAAACAAAGCACATGCACAATTACTTTGTCCCTCAAGTATCCAGATTGTACATTTTAACATTTCTTAGGTCACTTTTTATATTTGGTGCTCAAAACTTTAATTTTCTATTTGAGTAGAAATTTGATAATTAGTAATATGTGGTCCTATTTTTATTTATATGTGCAGCAAAATTAAACTGCAGATTTAAAGGCTAACACCTCAAGACAAACCCACCCTGAGATTTTTTGAAATTGCCACAAGTAGTAGTATAAATACTTTATTATAAATATTCCCCCCAAAGTGTTTTTTTTATTTTTTAATTACTTCCAAAAATAATGAACAGAATTCTGTTGTGTAGTTGTTTTTGTTCTTGTTTGCTTCTTTGTTTATTGCAATGCCTGGGAGCATATCCAGGAATATAGACATGCAAAACAAGTATTCAGTCTTTGAGCAAATATGCCTGGCCCTCTTTATTTTTGTTTTTCTTTGGTAAGGTTTAAATGTGATAGTATAAAGAAATTTATAAATAACTATAAAAGTAAAATTAAAATATCAGAATTGTCCGTCACAAACTAAATTTAGCTGATTTAAAATTAATAGTAAACACATTAAAAATTAATAAATTCAAATATTGGAATCAAAGAAAAAGGACCTGAATTTCGAGTCTTGTATCATCACCGAAGGGAGAGATGATCCTTAAATCTATTTTTTAAGTCAGTCACTTCAGCCATGAAATGAGACTTACAGTATTCCTGATCAGGATTTTTATGAGCTTAAGAATAATGAAAAGTAAAATTTATTGTGTCTATTATTATTATTTAGTATTATTGTTAACCCCTCCAAGAACCTTAGCTATATTAAATGAATCATTGCAATTGCTCTGAAAGTAGATACTATTATTACATTTATTTTTGTTGATGAAGAACTTAGGCATTAAATAGTGTACCTCAGGCACCAACATGTTTATTTGGAGTCTTTTTCAGAGAACAGGACTATAAGATCACAACCATAGGCCCTGTCCACAATGTGATATATAGAATAAGAGGTTAAAAGTTATCTTCCGGGGCCGGGAGAGATAGCATGGAGATAAGGCTTTTGTCTTTCATGCAGAAGGTCATTAGTTAGAAACCTGGTGTCCCATATGGTCTACCGAGCCTGCCAGGAGCAATTTCTGAGCGTGGAGCCAGAAGTAACACCTGATCGCTGCCAAGTGTGACCCAAAAACAAAACAAACAAAAAACTTATCTTACATGATTTGTTAATATTTAGTAAAATGACTTTGGATAAATGATACCTTTCTTTCCTCTACCAAAAATTTTATTCAAGTAGCATAGGCTCTGATTCCTGCTGATAAAAGTCACAAAGCAAATATATGACAAGAGTGCTCTAAAACATAAAATGTCATTCCCATTGTCATTTTTAAAAATGATTCAGTTTGTAGTGAAAAGCTAGAATCTAAAAAAAAGATATCAAATTCAAACTATAGAAACAAATTTTCTTTTATACTCTGCTTTACATTTTTATGTCCCTAAATAGAAAAATGATTTAAATGCATAATAGGGAAGTGGAAATTCAAAAGAGTATGTAAAAATATTATTCATTCCAAGATTGATGAAGTAAATCATATAGTATAGGTTATTTACAGAATAATAGGAATTCCCAAAATAAATCATTATCCCAGATATTCATTCTCCCTTCTTCCTTGGTTTTACTAGCTACTAATCATATATTGAATATCTTATGTTGCTACATCTTCTCTAGCAACAGTTAAAGAGAGAGAAATTGCCGGCAGCCTTTAAAGTGCTTCTAGGAGGGGCCAGAGTGATGGCGCAGCAGTAGGGCATTTGACTCACACGCTGCTGACCCAGGACTAACCACGGTTTGATCCCCTCCCCCCCCCCCCAGGTCCCATATGGTTCCCCCAAGCCAGGAGCGATTTCTGAGCTTATAGCCTGGAGTAACCCCTGAGCATCACCATGTGTCACTGAAAAATAAATAAATAAATAAATAAATAATAAAGTGCTTCGAGGGTAATCCCAGACAACAATCTAAGCAAGATAAAAATCATGCTGCACCTGCCACAGAATGAGTTTGCCTTGTATTTGCAGCATGGAACTTGATGACTTCTGCTTTCCCAAACTAAATTCTCTATCCATTCTTTTCCTTTTAGTCTCAAAAAGATTTGCCTTCCTGAATACGCCTGCAGGCTTTTCTGAACAGACCTGCTTTCTTGCCTCTGCAGTCCAATACAGACATAAAAACTTAATAATTTATCTCTTTTCATTGAGTGGCAAGGAATCTTGAGATTTGTTTCAGCTTCAGGGTAAACAACTACAACCCAAAAAATGACATCTCTGGGTCATTTGTGATGTGAGAGGTGGAAGACTAGGGCAAGAGATGTTAAATCAAACCAGTTCTGTCAAGTCACATCCCCAAGGAACAAGAGAAGAAACTATCTTTTTTTTTAATTGTATATATCCTAACATTTGGAGCTATAATTTAGAAATTCTGGTAAGTCCAGAAAATGCTGTACAGAGTTTTATTTAGATCTTTGTTTCAAGTATCTTTATTTTGTCTCTATTCTTGGTTCCTATTAGAGTAGAATATATGCCCAATTTCCAAAAAATAATGTCTATATATTCACAATAATATTCAATTTACAGCACAGTAAGAACTGACGGATTTAAGCTACTTTTTCAATACTGAGATGAAGGAAATAATACCCTGATTATTTGAAAGATATCTCATCTCTCTACCTAAATGAGGAAGCAAGGAAATGTGAAAGGAACTTACAAATAATCATCAGACACTGACTTTATTTAAAAGGATATATTTTATAGGATAGTACAGAATTCCATAATACAAATTTAAGAACCTTTTTCCTTCAGCAAAAAGTCTAAATAATTGTTCATGAATAATTTAAGAGAAAGCATATAATATATATATATATACATATATCCCAGAAACAGCATGAATATGGACATGCCTATACTGTTAATAGCTGTTTCTTAATATGCTTTCTCTTAAGAATATTCTGATTATGGGAGCTTAAAACTAATCCCCTTTCACTGATCTTGGCAGAGGATTTTTAGCAAGTAATTCTATTTAAATTACTATACAGAATTAATCCTTTTCACTGCTTAAGGCAAAAGAAAACCCAGAGAAAAACAAAGAATATAAACTGGGGTTGAGATAGTTACAATGAATTCTTTCTTTGTTAATTGAAAACACTGAATGAGGTATTTGAATTATAAATAAATCCTTAATATTTGTTTTTTGCTCCATTATTGGGGGGAAAAAGTTATGTCTTAGAAGGCAGGTATAAAGTTTTCAATGTAAAAGTGAGTGAAAAAATATGGTCACTATAAAAATACATATACTTAACATTCTTATGTTAAGTAAACTGAAAGTTAAAAGAACAACATGAAAATGTGTGCATCCCCTTCAAATTCAAGAGAAAAGTATAAATTGTGCCTAATTCTGGATTTGGAAAAAAATGACTTGAATAATGGTACCAATATCATGCTGTTTTCTATATTAAGGTTCCTGATGAAATAATTTTTTAAAATAAATAAGATAAAGTCTGATAGAACAGAAGATTGCCTAGATTTGTTCCTTGCACACATAAGCTCATAAAGTAAGCTTTTTAAGCATGACTAAAGAAAAAATTTCAATGAGGAAAAGTAAGTTCTCAATTAAGTTCAATTGACAATCATCAACAATCAGGGAGAGGAAAGAACTTATACGACTTGTTTTACAGAAGCTTATCTGCTAAAGTACCCTTTTCCAGGACCAAGAAAGTCATATAGCTGCAAGGTACATTGAAACACATATCAATTTGGTCTGTTCTTAGCAAAAATTGTAGTGGGGGGAACTGTGGAATGAAGCCTGTAAGATGAAAGAACTGATTCCTAAGAAACAACCAGCAGTCTCATACACAATCAGCTTCTGAGAAATTTGTTTATCACTGATAAATTTCATCTTCCCATCTGAAGAACACCCTCTATTTTTTTTTCAAAGTAATCAGTATGAACTTATATCGAGTTTCAGCATCCAGCTTAAAGTCCGGAATGTCTGGGTGATGTGATGCATTAAGCCTGGATCTGGTTATGATCTGGTAATTTACAAAAAAATAAAAAGATACAAATGACTTGAGATCTAGTACCTTGTAAGATGCTTGACTTGCACCCAGCTGGCCTGGATTCAATCTTTGGGATCCCTTATGGACCCCCAAGAACTGCCAAAAAAATTTCCTGATTTTAGATGGATTTGAATATCTCTAACTTACCTTTATTACTAATTTTGTTATAGATAACTTGGAAACAATTTCACAAATTTCTAAAGCCCCTTCCTTGTATTAATTTTTTTTGCAGTAGTGGCAATTTTACACTTATATGACTTTAAATTATCCAACAATCAGTTTCCAATATGGGTAAAGGTGACAGTCAAGTTTCACAAAAGGCCAGATACCAATATGTTGAACATGCTCCGTTAAAAAAATTCAAAGAGGGGCCGGGCGGTGGCGCTGGAGATAAGGTGCCTGTGCTAACCTAGGACGGACCACGGATCGATCCCCTGGCTCCCCCGTATGGTCTCCCGGGCCTGCCAGGAGCTACTTCTGAGCGAATAGCCAGTAGTAACCCCTGAGCGTCACCGGGTGTGGCCAAAAAACTGAAAAAAAAAAATCAAAGAATTTTTACAAGTAAGGTGTTTGACTTACATGTTGCTAACCTGTTCCTAATACCCATCACCACATCCAAAAAACAAACAAACAAAATGAATTATGTAGTTAATGCAGGAAGAACAAAATGAAAATATTAATGGGGGGAGTTATCTGTCTCTTCCACGGATCCCTTCCATATCTTGCCTCTTTGAACATTAAATCAATCATTATTGTTAATTTAGAAGAGGAGAGGTTTTAAAAAGAGTGTCCAAATTTCTTATATCCAAAGCTACACAGTGCCAACGGTCACCACATCAGGTAATGAACCACAAGCAAAAAATAGGCGGTCATTTTATCATACATTTAATTTCATTTATTAAAACACATATAAATTATTGAATTTCTTTTCCCTTATTCTAGTCACTTGAGATTAACTAAATCCTTCAAATTTAAGAAATGACATTTAGGAAAGTAGAATATTTTCATTTTCTGCTTTATGTTAAAAGAGCTTCCTTTATCACTATGGAACACAAATTTACTGTGGTCTTTGTTTAGGGCACATAAACCTAGTACTATATATTCAAATTTTTTCATAATATAACCTTTGTTACCTCACTTTTGGGTGCCTCCTTTCAAATTATCCTGTTGAAAAGTCAAGCCCCAATTAAGCAACGTTTTCTTTGCTCCAGAGAAGGCAGCAGCATTTTCAAAGCTTAAGCATACTGCCTTAAAATGTTTGGACAGAGAGCAGCAGTTGAATTCTATAATTATATAGTGTTTTGGAGCACAAATTATGACAGGTATGTAGGCCAAACCAAGTATTAAGAAAGTTGGCAAAACAGTGAATTTTCACTTAACTTACTGGTCAAAAGGTAATCATTAATAGTAATAACAACAGGTCTTTACGAAAACTAGAGTTTTCATTCTGGCTCAAAGTCTTTTTTTCTATTAGATTGTCAAGCATTTTTAACACACTAGTTGCAAAATTTTATGCCATTAGCTATTCAGAAAATATTTAACATAATTTTTCCACATTTCTTATTATGGAACTAATAGTATCAAACCTTAAAACCATCCTTTTCACTATTCTATTGAAGAAGGATTTAATTCACTTAATTACCATTGTTCCATGAACATTGTTATGCTCCTACTTCAGAAAACGGTTCTCTGCTTGCTCTCTGAAAGCCTAGAATAGAATCTTCCTAAAATGCAGGTAACAACAATGATTCGTTAAACCCTGAAACCTGACCTGAAAACTAGTGAACACTTCATGCATGTTAATCAAAACAAGCTGCTCAAAAGCAAAAATTCTGAATCCAAGGAATTATCCCCCCAAAATGGTAGAACCTGTGCCATGTAGAGAGCTATCCCTGGAAATATATTCTCTTCCAAGGCCCTCAAACTGATTTTCCTCTTCTTTACCAGCAGCACAGTTTTTCTGTCCCATTGAGGCTCCATACATAAATAACACGGTGCTATATAGTTATATTTCCTTTTGAAGTTAAATTCAGACAAGTGTGCAAGACAATATTGACAAGGAAAATAACTAGTTGAGTTCTCAAAAGAGTTAGCTATTGTTAGTGATTTTAAATAAAAGTCTTCAAAGACATTTAATAGGTTCTCAGATCAAGTCATGTCTCTGCTAAAATCTACTGAAAATAGAGTCACTGTTCTGGCTGTGTTCTATAAAAGATAATCCCATGAAACATCTAATTCCCTTTACTAGATTACCCATACCTTTTCTGTTCCATGCCATCTCCAATCCTACTCACACAGATCCAACTATAGTAATTTCCATTTAGGGTTCTACTTTTCAATATAATCCCTCCTCAAATTTTGTGCTTTTGATTTTTCTCACCTAGACCACGTTCATTCTGTACCCCCATATCTACAAGATCTGCTCCTCATCTGTAGGTCTTTGCTTATGATTGAGACCGTCTCTGGACAAAACATATATAAAAAGAAACTACATGGCTAAAGACACATTTTGTAGTATTTCATCATTATATTGACTATTTTTTAACATTATCAGCAATGCTATTTTTTCCTTAGAACGCTTACTATATTAAATGTTTCCCAAACATGGAAGGAAAGTTTGCTAATCCTCACGGCATAGGTTTAGAAACAGTCAAAGATATTCTTAGGTTTGTCTAACCCATACCCTAAGTTCCTTTCAGAAATCTGTTGTCTTATGAAAATATTTTGTCAAAATAACTTTAAGGTTAAATTCAGAAAAAAAATGCAGTGGGATAGTCAAAAAGAGAAACTACTCCTGTTTTCTACACTTTCTACACATCCCTAGGACTATACTAATATGTTTTACATAATATTACTATTAGATTAATTTGGTGATTTATTGAACTGATGTGAAGAGCAATTGTTTCTGTTAGAGATATAAAGAAATACGTTATAAATATCTCTACAATTTCAGTTTGGTGTTTTATTACTAAAATCAATGTAAGACTTGACATGCTTAGCTGATATATTAGGATAAGTACTGATCTTTTTTTTTTTTTTTTTAAAGGAAGGCAGACTGCCACATGCAGTGCCTCATTTGGATGTGTCTGAAATCTTGGAAGCTTGACTACCCTACGTTCTCCTACAATGGACCTTGAGAGCTTGTTTGGAGGTTCTAGCAGGGGAGCACAGCTACTCGTATACCCTCGACCGAAGAACGGTCCGTCTCTATTCGGGGAAGGCCGTCCTCTCGACCGAACGCGCAGCTTCGGGAGGGACGCACATGGAGCGGTGAGGGAGGAAGGGGACACCCGCCTAGCCAGCCAGATCAGTCGAATCAACCCTGGCGATCAATGGGGTGACAGATGTCGCAGCCAGATCGCCCTCACATTCACATCCAAGTACAGATCATTTTCACCAGATATCTTACCTAAATCACACATTATATCCCTAAAGCCAGTTAATTATTTCATAAGTAAGAATTATAATTAAGTAGTAGTAAGAAAAAACACTTCTGTGTGAAAAGGAGATGAAAAAGAGATTCTATTGGCATAAATTTGTGTAGACTAATCACTACATATATATGAAATAAATAAGCTTATTATTCAAGTATTAATAGTATTTCACTATTATCAACATTTTATCCCAAATATAAAAAAATTTTTTCAACAAGTTTGCTAATTTGGGGGGGGGTGTATTTGAGGGGGACCCACACGCGGTGACACTCGGGGGTTACTCCTGGCTATGTACTCAGAAATTGTTTGGGGCCCGGGAGATAGCACGGAGGTAAGGCGTTTGCCTTTCATGCAAAAGGTCATCGGTTTGAATCCCAGTGCCCCATATGGTCCCCCGTGCCTGCCAGGAGTGACTTCTGAGCGAATAGCCAGGAATAACCCCTGAGCGCTGCCGGGTGTGACCCAAAAACAAAACAAAACAAAAAAAAAAAAAAAAAAGAAAGAAATTGCTCCTGGCCTGAGAGACCAAATGGGACACTGCGGGATCAAACCAAAGTCCATCCTAGGTTAGCAAATGCAAGCTAAAGCCTTACCACTTGCGCTACCGCTCGACCTCAAGTTTGCTAATTTTTTTAAATAATATTTGTATGATAGTGTGACTTTTTTCTCATATAATATAATCAGAAATTCTTATATAATGGAAGAAGAAATCAAAGACTAAAAAGGACAAAGTTCTGAGTTTAACAAAAGAAAACTCTCATTCATATGTACTGGGTTCTAACTTGATATGTACATGTCATTTGACTTAACTGTTTGTGGTCCCATTAACACAGTATGAGTCAAATGTGTCCTTAAATTAAGCTAAATTTCTATTTAGCTACTACTAATAGTTCTTCTAGAAATAAAAATGTATTCTTTCTAATAAAATATATTTGAAATTTTTTTCCATGAAAAAATCAGTTATGGTTCAAAAATTAAAAACAGGTATTTAAGGAATATCAAATGTGTACATGAACTTTGAATGTCTGAAAGACAGAAAGAGGCCACAAAGAATGCTTTGTTAACAGAATACACTTCTTTGTTTAACAGCCCTTTACCAATTTTGCTAAACAGAGAATATATCGGTTGGATGACAGTTCTTTCACAAAGCCATCTGCTCCTCTGATTCAATCCTATGGGAAATAGCTTATACTAAATTTATCACATCACACCTTATTTCCAGGTCAACAGTGACAGCAGTAGAATTTTGATTCTTTTTGTTTATTCAATCTAACTTAGAGATTAGTGAAGCCCAGCAAATAAGTTTTGAAAGTTCAGGGACCACAATATGGTAGTTGGCTTAGAAAACATATGATGCAGCCAACCTCACCAAGATCCCTACTGTCATTCCCACCAACAGATGTCTCTCTTAGTAATAAACTCTTTTCTCTTCCTTATTATTTTAACAGTCTAAGAAAATACAAACAAACTTTTGGTGAACTCACTTGTATCTTTCAGTTGTGTTAAATAAATAAAAGCAAGTGTTTTTGTTACAGGCATGATGTTGTATTATTGTATTTTATAATGTAATTATATTTAAATGTAATTTGTATTAATGAGAACTACTTTAAACACATATTATTTAAGTAATACAAACTAAATTAAATTTATATAACACCAAATTATTTCAGAGAACTGTAAAAACAAGAAATGAACAAAAACTGAATCTGGCCCCGGGAATGTTGGAACTATAGCCTACACTAGAGAATAAATGCTTGATCCCTTGCTTCTTCTCCAACTGGGGTTCATTTTACTTCCTTGCAAAAGTCTAGTTTCTCTACATATTACAAACATGTTCACAACAGCTCTTGAGTTTCATATATAATATTTATTTATTCTAACATAAATATTTAACAGTTATGTATTCCAGGTTATTGTACAGTTCTTATTACTGTTCATCACAAGGCAGTAAAAGTTATTATTTCCCTTTCATATATATATATATATATATATATATATACATATGCAAGATGGAACTCTTCTATAGGTCTCCACATATAGAAATGAGCTTCAAAAATCTTCAAGAGAATGCTAATCACAGATAATTCTTAAGATATGCTCAAGATATGCTGGTCATGACAATAAAGGATAACATTATATGGAAAACAAAACAGACAGTAGCAATTCTATCAAAAACAATTTTTAAGGGCCTCAGTGATGGCACAAGTGGTAGAGTGCCATCAGGTGTGCCCCCCCCCCCGCAAAAAAATCTTTTAAAGACCCAAATGAGGAGAATTATTGGGACTATCCTAAGCAAGTTATTTATTTTATTTTATCTTTATTCTTCTTGGGGGGGAGTGTTTGGGGCTACACCTGGTGAAACTCAAGGGCTACTCATGAGTATGTGTTCAGAAATAGCTCCTGGCTAGGAGGACTATATGGGACTCAGGGAATCGAACCAGGTCAGTCCTGGGTCTGCCACATACAAGGCAAATGCTCTACTGCTGTACTATTTGCTCCAGCTCCTTTTTTTTTTTGTTTCTTTTTTGGGGGAAGGGGGTTTATGGCCACACCCAGTGATGCTCAGGGTTTACTCCCAGCTATGTGTTCATAAATAGCTCCTGGCTTTGGGGACCATGTGGGATGCTGGGGGATTGACCCAAACCAAGGTCTGTCCTAGGCTAGTTTTGGCAAGGCAGATGCCTTACTGCATGCACCACCACTCCAGCCCCTATATTTTTTTCATTTTTATAGATGAGTAATAGATGATTTTAAAGAGTAGCATATAAATTAGACTAAGATTTCCTTGACATCATGAATCATAGTTTAATTAATAAAATGTTTTCTTTCATAGTATTAATGATAATGGGACAAATTAAAAAAGTATTGAAATCTTAGTATTATTTAAATTGTCCAATAACTGTCAGGAAATAAGTAGGAAGACTAGTAGTTCTGAAGTGTAGTATGGCTAGAGGTGAGAATATGAAGTGGGGAAAGGCAAATAATTCTGGAGATTGTTGCTTTTTCTTTCATGTCATCTGCATGATATTAGAGGGGGTAAAACATACTGCTTCTGAAATAAGAAAAGTAAAATGCAATTGAAGTTTTTGACCATTTAATGAGCTGCCATATTAGCTAACTAAACCAACCATTTGACAATCTTGCACACATCAGGATAAGTTCCAAAATAATTACTTCTAAAATCTTTTTTCTCCTCTACATTTTAGAGCTAATGTATGCTCTAAATGTCTTATTTTCTATGACATAATTCTCACAGTTGATTTGAATGTTAGATTAAGTATTTAATCCAATTTCGAATTAGTATCTTCTGTATTCACATAGTCAGAAATAAATATGACACCTAGACTATAAAGATCATGTTATTTAGCACCTTTTTCTCTAAAATGTAGATATTATAACTTCTTAATAGTTAAATGTATTTTAAGTTCATTTTAGCTTCAAGAAAAAATGCATTTGATTTACTTAAGTAATAAAGTTCTCACATCTCACTCTCCATCTCTTATTTCAAATCATCTTGTGACAATATATCACATAACTTAGTTCAATGTTAAACCATTAAATGCATTTGAATATATTTAGCACAATATATTTTATTATAATAAAATATAAATAATATATAAATGTTATATAATAGTTATCATATAATTTATATATTAAATAATATATAAAATAAAAATAATCCTGGCTATATAGCTGTAAGTAATATTTATGTAATAAGAAATATATTACAAATGCACTGTAGGGATTTCTAAGGAACATTCTTTGGGAAAACTATTTTGTTTTGTTATAATCCTGTGTATTGAACTGAGTCTCACACATGCAAGGTGTATGATGTACCACCAAATCACTTCCTTTATCCCCATCAAAACTTATTGCAAGGAGGGGCCGAAGTGGTGGTGCAGAGCGGTAAGGCATCTATCTTCCTTGCAAGAGCTAGCCTAGGACAGTCTGTGGTTTGATCCCACCCTCCACTTCGCTTATGGTCTCCCCAAGCCAGGAGGAATTTCTGAGTGCATAGCCACGAGTAACTCCCCCCCACCAAAAAACAAACAAACAAACAAACAAAAAGTTATTGCAAGGAATATTAACCAAGATTAAAATAAACATACAAAAATATGCCCCACAAAAATCACTAACATTTTTCTTAATGTTTCCATCCATACTGATTTTATTCTATTCTTCCATTTTAACTATTACAATAAAAACAGTAATCAACAATCAGTGCTATCACCTAATCATTATTTAATTTTTCAAAGTATACATTACTCAAAAAATTGTAAAATTGCACATAATTCACTTCACCCTTCTCATATACATATAGAAAACAAAATGGGCTTTGTGAGTAATAGAAGTAAAATTAAAATCAAAGCCAAAATGTTATTGTCCAGTTAGTGTAAACAAAAGAAAAGAACAAGCAAGAGTATTAGGATATTAGGGCTTTGAGTAGGGTGCTTGCCTTGTACATCCTGTCACCACATCATCACTTATTATTCTCTGCGCACCAATAGTAGTCATCCCTAAGTACAGAGCCAGGAGTAATATCTGAGGAACTACTGGGTATGGTCCAAAGACAAATAAACCACAACAGCAGCAAAGAACAACATCCAATGCTTCAGAAATCTATGTTGAAGAGCTATTTCACCTCTGATTTAATTTGTGATAGTGATCAAATTAATTTAGCTGTTTGGCCACATTTTTAAATAAATATGTCAAACATTTCTTCAGTCTTGAATACTATTGTAAAATTTATATTCACAAAATTCTAATCATACTTAACAATAATATGCAATAAAAAATTCAAAAGGCTAGAGAGACAGTACTGTTTGTAGGGTGCTTGCCTTGCACACAGCCCACCTGAGCTCAAACTCCAGCATCTTATATGGTCCCTTGAGCTCACCAGGAGTCATTTTTAGCACAGAGTCAGAAGCAAAGCCCTGAGCATCACCAGGTGTGGCCTCAAAATAGAAAACAAATAAACAACAACAACAACAATAAAACAAAAGAGTCCTACAAAATTGTCTCTATAAAAAGTTGTGAAGCTCAAATCATAGTGTCATTTTTGTACCCACTCTGGAATGCTTTATTATCTCTGGAAGCTGTAAAATACAAAACGTTCACATGTAGAAGGATATATGACACAAATGGTCATAAAGAAGTTTAGGGAGTTTAGTACCATATTTTGGTAAGGATTTATTGAGAATTACCAACAACCATCCATTTACCATATTAGCATTTTACCAAAACCAAAATTTACTTTAATAACTGAGTAATGTTTTAAAATTATATTGAAAATAAGAAAAATCCATAATGATGTTAATAAATTCACTAACAACTATGAGTCAGTTTGCTATTTGCTTTATATTACTATGTTTAGTACTTACAACTACCTTTTCTGGTCATTTTATCTGATTTTTACTGAAACTTAAGGAAGTTAAACTGCTTCCTAGGTAAGAAATGTTGGAGCTGAAAATTAATCACTGTGATAGCATTTGTGCTATTCTGTCCATGAGCATTATTTTAATTTTAATAAAAATGTGTATGTAATATTTTAAAATGAACTGTGTGTTATTGAACATTTTCAAATATCTTCTCATCAACTGTATCATTTTACAAATTATTTTTCTCATTCAACTACCATTTTGAAATTTATCTATATTGATGCCTATAATAGCACATTTACTTGTATTAGGCTTCCATTTTCTTACCTTCAATGATTTCTTGAGTTCCTGATTTAATCTACTTAATAGACTATTAAGTAAATTGCAAATCACTAGTAAGGCACTTAATCTCTAAGGAAAAAATTGTTTTGTTTGTAAAAACACATTTAGAGAAGCAAGATATTTTCTCTTACCATGCCTGAGGAACTTTTTTTCTTGATCCCCCAGCTTGTCTTATAAAAATGAAATTTCTCTTTCAATGGCAGTTTCATTAATACTAGTCAGTTCTATTTGAATACTATAATAAAAAATTCCTTCCTATGAGCTGTAGTTCAAATACTAAGCCTTTCAATTGCGATTGTCACATATGAATTCAAAGATGTAATCATGATGATCAACTGCAGATTTCTCACATGAAAGAAGAGAGGTGCCAGAAAAGAATATGAGAAAACATATGATTAAAGGAAAAATGCATATCTATTCTGAATTGGGTTCAGTATTCAAATTATGTTTCTTCCCTGGGCAGTATTCCCTTATCTACAACTGAGGTATTATTTTAGTTTTCTTGGTATACTGATTTTTCTCTACAACTTCAGTTAACTGACCAAACATTTCCAGCAAGGTCTTCAGTTTTACCTCTTTCTAGAACTTGATCAAACTTCTTGTTTCTAACATTTGTTTAAGAAGTGCATTATAAACCAAATAAAATCAGCTTGACTTTGTACTGGCATGTCTTGTCTTGATTTATTTATTTTTAATTTAGCTATTTTTAGATATTTTAGTTTAAATATTTTTTAAAAATGTAAATGTCTGCTTAGAGAACAAACTGCGGTTTAATCTCCCAGTATCCCATATGGTCCCCCAAGCCAGGAGCGATTTCTGAGCGCATAGCAAGAAGTAACTTACCACTGAGTGTCACCGCATGTAACCCAAAAAACAAACAAAAAAATAAAGAAAAACAACAACAACAAAGAAAAAGTATGTTTAGAATTTTCAGATTACATGTCACTTCGTTTCAGAAAGAGTAAGAGAACTCCTTTTGACTTATGTGATCACATTTCTGAAGCTACATTATTGTTGGTATCATAATTAGTCCACGGTAAAAATATTAAAATAAGTTATTAATGAGATAACATTTTTATTTCCATTATGAGATTAAAAAGTTAATAATTGTCTGCCTATTAAAGTTGACATTCCTGGGAACTATTCCATAAAATTACTTAATTGGGTAAAGAGTGTGTCACTGATGTAAAATTCAAAAGCATTTTACTAAGTCTGTGTTTGTCATCATCTTTTTTTTTTTTTTTTTTGGTTTTTGGGTCACACCCGGCAGTGCTCAGGGGTTACTCCTGGCTCCAAGCTCAGAAATTGCTCCTGGCAGGCACAGGGGACCATATGGGGGACCATACGGGCACCAGGATTCAAACCGATTACCTTTAGCATGAAAGGCAAATGCCTTACCTCCATGCTATCTCCCGGGCCCCGTGTTTGTCATCTTTGTATATTAATGATCTGCATTAATTCTTATTACATTTTAAAAGCAAAATATTATTTACCTTAGAACTGTGAGATAACATAAGTAGACTTATAGATGAGTATATTAATTTATCAAAATCATATCACTTGAAAATCCCATTGACTTACTTGGAGAATTGGACTCAGATGCCCAGAACTTCTTACACCTGGTAAATAATATAAAGAATCCTTTTCTGGGGCCGGAGTAATAGCACAGTGGTCTGGTTTTTGCCTTGCATGCGGCTGACCCAGGATGGACACAATTCAATGCCTGGCATCCCAATTGGTCCCCCAAGCCAGGAGCTATTTCTGAATGCAGAGCACCATAGCATGTGGCCAAATAAATAAATAAATATATAAGTAAAAAGAATCCTTTACAAGACTTTTTAATCATTTCTTAGTCATTTGTATTAATTTTCTAGGATTAACATAACCTAATTCATAAGTATTACACCACAGATAGTTTCTTTTTCATAGTTTTAGAATCTTGAATGTTAACATCAAATAATATCAGGTTAACATCCAAGTAATAACTTCTTCCTGAAGTTTAATATTAGAGGCGACTGTATTCTCCCTTGGTCTTTATAAGGTCTTCCCTCGATGTTTGTCTGGGTCACAATTTCCTCACACCAGAAGGATACTATTAATTTTTGGATTAGAATACACACTTAAGATGCCATTTTT
>PVKC010012745.1:0-13171 GCA_004027635.1 Crocidura indochinensis
TAACTGAAACCCAACTACAAACATGTTTGTAATCATGGTGCTTAAATAAAGATTTACATGAGAGAGAGAGAGAGAGAGAGAGAGAGAGAGAGAGAGAGAGAGAGAGAAGAGAAGAGAGGAGAGGAGAGAGGGGAGAAGAGAGAGGGGAGAGGGGAGAAGGGAGAGGGAGAGAGAAACAATACTTTTCATTTTAATAGCATCAATATTGTGGGGGGTATTTGATGGTGAATGAGTTAATTAGATTGGAGTTGAAATATGCTCATCATGAATATTCCCGAAAAAAATCTCTCAGTAACAGAATTGAAATGTGAACCAGATTTGATTACCAGTGTTATAAGACCTATTTTTTCCATTGAATTTATTTATATCTATTTTAGTTATATTTCATAAATGATAATGATATGCAAAATACAACTTCATAAACCCAAGTAATATGCCTCTATTTTTCTTGCAAATGGGTGTGCCGTTAGTAGGGCTAGGGATGTGCTTTAAGTGAATCAGACTTGGGGTTAGAGCTAAAAGTCTTTCATGCAGGGGTAAAAGGATATGTTTAAAGTTTTATTTAGGGACAGAGTGGTAGCAAGTTGGTAGGGCATTTGTCTTACTCAAGGCTGACCCAGGATGGGCACCAGTTCAATCCCTGGCACTCTATATGGTCCACCAAGCCAGGGGTGATTTCTGAGTGCAGAGCCAGGACTAACTCCTGAGTGCCTCCAGGTGTGGCCCAAAAACCAAAACCAACAACAACAACAACAACAACAACAACAACAACCAAAAAAACCCCACAAAAATAAAGTTATTGCTTAACATGGAGTGAAACTATTATCCACTGAAATAAACCTCACACTATTACCTTCTCAGTGGAGTAAGGAATTATATTCAATTTCAAGGTAATGAATGCTGAATTTAGAGCAATATAAAATCTCTACCCCAACAACATTTTTTTAAAATTATATATTGTTTTTGAGTCATACTGAATAGTATTTGGGGCTTACTCTGACCCTTTGTTCTGGTATCACTCCTGACAGTGCTCTGGAGACTATTCAGTATGGGGTTGGAGTTGGCAGCTAGTATGGCAAATACTTTAACATTGGACTATCTTTGTGACCCCACAACAGTATTTTAAAATGGGGACTTTCACATAACTTTTAGTGATTTTTACTTGCAAGTCCAAGTTCTTAAACTTTAAACACCAGAAGATTTCTGAGCCTACATGCTTAGATATGGTAGACTGCTCTAGCCTGCACAAGATGGATGCCATCAACCATAGTCTCTCTCTGTGAAAAAGTTCCACTGAGTTGCTTACATGACTGCTGGCAGGTTTTAGCCCTGAGCATAAAGGAAGCATTGCTACAAAAAACTAGCCCCTTGTGCTAACTTCTGGGCCATGGAGCTGGGGGCAGGGTGCAAATAGCATTTTTCTTATATCTCTAACCCCTGCTAGTTGGAGATTGTTTGGGATCAGCCACCAAGTTATGTATATTTTCTCTCCTCTCCTCACCACCTGTAGGCTGTGCTTTGCCAAAAGTCCTTGATAAAAATGTAACTCTATCCCCTTTCCTTCCTTGGCTAAGTATCCATAATAAGCATATGATTGATAGAAAGACCTGTTTAAGTCAACCAATACCTAGCTGCCCAGTAGTTAAATGTAAAATGCCTTTGTCCATTTTTGGTAATGTACCTGCATTTGAAATGTAACTGGACAAAAAACTTTTCATTGTAACCAATAGTTTTCAAGACCTGCCTCCCTTTGTATGAAAAGTATATAAGTGCTTAACCATGCTTAATACACCGCCATTGATCAGATTTTAGACTTGGGTCACTCTTTCTAACCAATTTGGATTTTTCTGTAGATATTTCAGGTTGGTCCGGCTTCAGGAAATTCACAAACCAATAGCGGCGTTCACCCCCTGCTGGCCGGGGTCCCCAAAACGCTGTGACCCTCAAATGGTGCCCAACGTGGGAGAGAAAAACTCAGGTTAATAAGGCCACCAAACGCTCTGTGCAAATCCACTATCAGCAGCTCTCCCCACATAACCCTAAAAACGGTAAAACCAACAACAGACCTGCATTCCAACCATTAAGCTTAACCATTAAGGTGGATAGGAATGTAGCTTTCTTGATCTGACAGAATCTCTACCACCTGATGAGAATATATATATATATATATATATATATATATATATATATGTAGTTTTTTGGGCCACACCCGGTGACACTCAGGGGTTATTCCTGGCTATTCGCTCAGAAGTCGCTCCTGGCAGGCACGGGGGACCATATGGGGAACCAGGGGATCGAACTGCAGTCCATCCTAGGTTAGCGCAGGCAAGGCAGGCACCTTACCTCCAGCGCCACCGCCCGGCCCCCCGATGAGAATATTTTATCAGAATATTTTGCTCATCAGTACCTTTCTGTATTATGGACTCTATTTAGTTTGTGACCTATTATATAGAATATGAATCAATCACAAAAATGTTTCAAAACCAATAACAAATTGGTTTATGACAAATAAAGCTAATGATAAATTATCCTGAATAAACCTCTGAAGAGATTATTTGTGGTTAGTAGCAAGGATATAAAGGCAAATTATTAAATAGAACTATTTATTAAAAAGAAAATATTAGAACATGGATAAAATATTTATATGACTTTGTATGTATATTCTATTCTAAGAAGTGAACTGCAAACATTATATATGTGAAATAGGGGCATGCCCTGAGTGTGTGTAGTACGAGGGCAAAATAGGCTAAATTTTTGAAGATGTGCTTCTTATGACTCTGATTATTTTCACATTGTCATTTTTGTCTTGCATAAAATGATTAGGAAGCTTGTTCTTTTGGAGGAGAAAACTATGTAAAATAGGGAAACTATGGGACCTAAGTTATAGTTCAGTGGGTAGGGTGTTTTCCTTGCATATGGCAGATCTGGGTATTTCGTTGGCATCCCAAATGGTCTTTCCTGTGGACCACCAGTACAGAGCCTGGAGTAACCTTTGAAAATTTTTGGTTGTGTCCCAAAATACAAGCAAAAAGAAGTTGTGAAAAATAAAGGAAATAGTTTTCTATCAATTATTTTAAAAACAATTTACATAAGTTTAAAATTTCCATTTCCTTTTTCAGAGTCACAGCTTGGCAGTATCTCTTAAAAGCATGTCACTTTTGTCACTTGACTGTGATGTCTTTCTGCAATGTCAGAGGGTGATGTTAGGAAGTATTATTTCATACTTGCTTAGCTGCGTAGTATGGCTGACATTTTAGCATTTCAAGAATTCTTATTGAACATTTCTAGAATTGTTTGACTGAAAACTTTTTTGTATATGGAAGCAATATTAATCCTTTGTAAGTTTTGTAATTTACAGTATTAAAAATACTACTCAATTCAATTTATGTGATATATTAGAATAGGATAAAGTAGTCACTTTTGCCACAAAATTCTTGTTTAAAAATTCAACCTAAATATTGAGTGGCATACAAAAAATAGTAATTAGTTGTCTGAATTTGTAGATTGGCTGTAATTGCCAGAATTGGGCATATGAGGTTCAATGATTTTACTCTCTCTCACTCACACTATCTATCATCTATCTATCTATCATCTATCTATCTATCTATCTATCTATCTATCTATCTATCTATCTATCTATCTATCTATCATCTATCCATCCATCCATCCATCCATCCTTCCATCTATCATCTATTTGTATTTTCGTTTGGGGGCCACAAGACGTGGTGTTCAGTATTGGCTCCTGGCTCTGTGCTCAGGATGACTTCTGGTGGTATTCTAGGTATCTTATATAACCAGGTATAGAACCCAGGTTGGCTACATGCAAAATAAGTGCCCTATCTGTTGTATACTATTTCACTGGCCCTGGTCTTGGCTATTTTGTGTATAAATATGCAACCTGTTATATATATGTTACATATAATATATAATTAAATATAACTAGGTATATTTATTTAATTCTCTGTCTGGATCAGTGAGTATTTTTCTGTCTTTTGTTTTCACATTTGGGGTCACACTAGAGGGTGATCTGGGGTAACTTCTGACTCTGAAATTAGGAATTATACCTGACAGTGCTAGAGGGACCATGGGATGCCCTGGTCAGTTGTGTGTAAGGCAAGTACCCTACTTACTCACTTGTCCCTGGTTTTTTCTAGACCCTGGATCAGCCAGTCTCATGGTGCTGGAAGAGATAGAAAAGGACAAGTAAACCCCAGTTTTGTGAATGCTTTCAAGACCCTGCTCACAATACACCCATAAAATCCCCTGGGCCAAAGTTAGCTATATGATTATAACTAGAATTTAGATATGGGGTCTACTTACTATGAGAAAGCTCCATAAATTTGCTTGGCAAAAGCCATCTGTAAGAGGAGCAGTGAGATTTGGGAGCTTTAATGTGATCTACCACTTAAATTAGGTCATATTCTCAATATGTGTTTCACAGTATATGGGCAGAAAAATTAAATAATTTTAAACATAAATATTTATGGAGTTACATCTTGGCTCTTATTTGGACCATATTTGATACCAGGGTTTTGTTCAGGTTTTTATTTTGTTGTTGTCGTTATTTTGCTTTTGAGAATACACAGTGATGATTAGGTCTTACTCCTGGTTCTGCACTCAAGAATTATTCCTGCAGGGCTTTGATCTATTGGGGGAAGCTGAGCTTTGAACCCAGAGCTATATACTATTGTATACCACTATATACTATTGCTCAAGCTCCTTTTCTTGCTCAGTTTTGTCAACTTGCAGACAATACCAAAACCTGTTTCTTAAGTTGACAAAACAAACAAACCCAAACAAACAAAAAACTGTTCTAGATCTTCTTGGTGATTAATGAGGGCTAGTTCCTCCCTCTTCAAATCAACTTTCTTTTAAATATGTTTAAATTTTACTTTTGGGGGGCTGTGGTTTATTTTTAAGATTCATTTTACAATATCCAAAACACCTTGTTTGAAATTGTTGGGCAACATGAATCAAATTCCTGGAAGGATTCTTTTAATCATATAAAAATGACACAGGTGGACAGATTCCACAACCATCATCTCTCCTCATGAATAGAAGGAGAAATAATTTGAAAATTAGTTTTCAGAGTCTGCTTTTTTGAAACTCTCCTGGCAAAAGAAATTTTGTCAGGTCAAAGACTAAACTGGGTTAAGATGGATTTGTGACTTAAAAATCATATAACTTTAAAAATAAACAAATTGCAGACACACAACAGTATTCTTTGAGTCTGCAGAAGATTGAAGTTTAAAATAGTAGAGAGATATTGCATGGTGTTCAGAGTGCATGAGGTAAATATTTAAAATCAAATTGATGTTCCAGAAATGGACAGAAACAAATTTGGTTTTGTGGTAGAATTGTCAAAACCTAGAAAAATATTTTCAGTACCAGAGAATATAGGTTCAGGGACTGGAAAGACCATTTCAAAGACTCAAGTGCATATTTTGTATCCAGGAGCTGTGGTCCATTTCTGGCTCTGCATGTTCCCCTGATCCCTGAAATAGAAATAGACATAATTCCAGAGTAATATTTAGTCCAAAAGCAAACAAACAGATTAGACTTCTATTATAAGGTGGTGTCAATATGTATAGCTGAGACAGAATGGATGTACTATAATAAATTATCTATTTGGGGCCCGGGAGATAGCATGGAGGTAAGGCATTTGCCTTTCATGAAAAAGGTCATCGGTTCAAATCCCGGTGCCCCATATGGTCCCCCGTGCCTGCCAGGAGCAATTTCTGAGCATGGAGCCAGGAGTAACCCCTGAGCACTGCCGGGTGTGACCCCCCCCCCAAAAAAAAAGAAAAAAAATTATCTATTTGATGTGAAAAAAAAAACCTGGATCTGTGTTTTAAAACAAACAAAACTCTTAGTTTTATCGTAATTTCCATTCTTAGAGCACTATACTTTTTATACTTGATTATACTTGATTTCTACAAGATGAGTAGGAAACATATAATCTGATTTTATGAGAGATAGAAATAATTTGATATTTTATTTCAAAGTACACCTTCAGTTGTAGTATATTTGTGAGTACAGAATAGAAGGAAATTGACAAGGGATAGCAATCACATGATTAAAGTCAGAACTAGCTTTTATTAAATATAAGTTAAGCACATAGAGAAAAATATTATAGGTTAAAAGAGATTCATTTGTCTATACAATATTATATCCAATTTAATGTTGTGAATATATGCAAAAATAAAGACAAGGTATAGTTTAAACTTAATTTTATGATGATTAATTGATTGGCTTTGGACAAGTAGCCAATGGTAATATCTTACACAGAACTGTTCTGAATAGCAAATGAAATAATATATAATGAATGAATTCTTTTAAAATGTTAAAGAGTTGTGCTTATTTGTTTATTTATTTAGTTAGTTTTTACGGTGAAAGTCCAAGGTATTCAGGGCTTATTCCTAATTCTATATACACTCCTGAGGGTGTTTGGGAGACCATATTTGATTCCAGGGATTGACTTAGGTCATCTGCATGCAAAGCAAGGGCATTATCCACTTTACTATCTCTCTGGCCCCTTCTGGAATGTGCATATACTTTTAAAAAAATTACTTTATTTAAACATTGTAGTTACAAAGTTGTTCATAATACAGTTGTATTTTTTCACAGTTACAAAGTTGTGCATCCTTGAGTTTCTGTCATACAATATCCAATACCCTTCACTAGTGTACATTTCCCATCACCAATGTCCCTAATTTCTCTCCAGTCTTTATCCCTGCCTTCAATATGCCTTCCCACCTCTGCCTGCCTCTATGGCAGATATTTTGCTTCTCTCTCTCACTCTCTCTTCACTTTTTTGGCACTGCAGTTTTGCAATATTGTTACTGAAGGGTGTCACATATATCACTTTATCTTCTTTTAGCACCCATTTCCACCTATCATTGTCATCGTGGTCCCTTCTCTGCCTTCATTGCAGTCCCTAGCTATTTGTGGCAAGCTTCTTCCCATGGAATGGTCCTCCTGGACTTCATCTCTATTGTCTCTGGTTATTATTACCATACTATCTTTTTTATTTTTTCATATAGCATAAATGAGTGTGATTATTCATGTCTATCATTTTCCCTCAGAATCATTTTGCTCAGCATAGTAATCTCCATATTCATCCATGTATAAGTAAATTTTATTACTTCATTTTCCCCCAACATCTGCATAGTAAAGATTGCACACATACTTTTAAGAATTTGCTGGCCTTTGAGAGACCTTGTTTCACAGGTTTTTTTTTCAAGACTGCCTAAAAATATATTTTAAAAGTATTATCAAGATTAAGCATCATATACCATGGACTTTAGCAGGATTTATCCTGGTGCAATTTAGAAATTCCATATGTAAGCAGGAGGCAAAAGATGCTTATTACAGTGATATGTAGTTAGGAAATAAAAACATTTTAAAGCTCTCAAATGTGATAGAATCCAGGGGTCCTCAAACTATGGCCTGTGGGCCACATGCAACCTGCTGAGGACATTTATCCAGCCTGCTACATGTTTTTGCTATTGTTGTCTGTCATACTTAGCAGCAGACTCAAACCAGGCACACTGTGTGCTTATATGGGATGTGTGCCACACTTTCTGATACCCCTCCTTCCCTTTGTCTTTTGACTCCTCTTCTCAGTCTTTGGCAGGGGTCCTCAACCTATGATCACCAAAAGCAGACCCATAGTTCCCAATAAAATACTGGTAAGTTTTGTTCATTTAACTTTACTGATCTTCATTTTAAATATTGTGTTTGTTCTCATTTGTTTTTTTACTTTAAAAAAAGATATGTGCAGTGTGCATAGGAATTTGTTCATCATTATTTTTTTAAATATAGTCCAGAAAAATTATATAGTCCAGCCCTCCCTGTCTGAGGGACAGTCTGGGGTCCCCTGTTTTATAAAGTTTTAGGACTCCTGATATAGATAGATAAAATGTGACATAGCCAGAATACAAACACTATAAGAATTTTTTAAATCTTTTTTTGGGGTCACACCTTTGTTACTCCTGACTACACTCAGGAAATACTCCTGGCAGAGCCTGGAAAACCATAAGGGATGTCAGGATTGACCCAGATTGATTATGTAAAAGACAAACACCATTCTGCCTGCTGTAGTAACTCCATCCTCAGACACTATAAGAATTAAAAAACAACAACACAAAAACAAAACAAACAAACTAATTATATAACATAGTAATATTTGACAACTGGTACACACAAGCACCAATTTATCAAACTAGATGCTGGTCCTTAGACTGGAGTGGAATTTTGACAGTGCCATGTAAATTCCTTTAGTTTTGGAAATATAGAGAAACCTGAATTGAATGTATATAGGAAAATATTGAAAATGGAGCAATCATATTTTCTTTTCTTTTCTTTTTGGACACTATTTACCAAACTTCTGAAATGAGATTTTAATGGGGACAAGTTTCCCAAGTTTCCAAAATCATATTTTCAAGGGCATTTTGTTGTTTCTAATTATTTGCTAAAATCTCCTAGAAATAATTTTTTCTTTACATCATCAGGCAAATTGTGCAGGATTTTTTTTGCTGGTTTTACTCAAGGCTAGGTGGCATATATCTAGTCAACTATACAAGAATACCAAAATAATTTTCCAAATGTTACCCCACACAGAAGTATACAAATGAGACTAATAAGTGCAATTCTCAGAATATATTTTCAGATTTGATTTTCCTAATAATAAGAGCTAGCATTGATTTTTCAAAAATAATCTTGATTGATATTTTCTCATAAATTTTGAAAAATTTAAAATAAATGCTAATGGGGTAAAATTGGTTGCTGTAAATGGTAATTGATATGGATGGATATATAATTTATACTGGATGGATAATATTATTCATCCATATCCATATCAAGTGTAGATATTCCTGAACCACAGTCCATTGCTTAGCTTCTGTACTGTGGGTTCATGGCCTTAGGTGGGGGGTAGGTGTCACACAATTGAATGTGGTAATTACAAAAAATTTGGAAACAGTAATCTGCTTGAATCTTTTGTTAGTATTTATTGATTGTAGCTTCAGTAAGATAATTTAAAGTCCCCCTTTAATGTAGTTTCTCAAAGCAATATATATTGTTATTCTCTGAAACCTACACTTAGAAAAATAAAAGGTTATTTGTGACCAGCATTTCTTATTGAATTCACTAACTATACTTCTGGAAAACAAGATTTAAAAAACGAAACAAAATGGGAATAACCAAAATCATGTTGCATGATTTTGTTCTCTCAGATTGATTTTAAAAATTATATCATCTCATGTGCTAGTGGAGCAGGAAAATGTTAAGAAATGATAAACCCTTTAGAGGTAAAACTGTTGGGCAAGAGATATATTTCAAGGGTTAATGTGCTTTCCTTACACATGGCTGACCCTTATTCAATCCCTGACATTGCATATATTGAGTATTACCAAAAGTGACCCCAGGGTATAGAGAAATAGCATGGAGGTAAGGCATTTGTAGAAGGTCGGTGGTTCGAATCCCGGCATCCCATATGGTCCCCAGGCTCTGAATATGACTCAAATCATTAAAAATGTGAACTGAAAGTTCCAGCTATTGAATAAAATAACATCCCATTGCTTTTTATTTAAAAATAAGTAGGATGTTACTCAGCATCAAGACAGATGCCGCACATGAAAGAAACTTGGGCTCACTTTTTAGTAGTGGAAAAAAGCCAGTTAATTTTTAGATCCACCATAGTTGTAGGACCTCTTCTTTCTCACCTGAATGCTCGAAAAACATGGTTAGGAAATGGCTGAGGTGAAGGTATTCTCTATGTTTATAGACTATTTTAATTATAAATTTTAATTAGAGCTCCAAACATTCTTTGTATTCATGTCTTAAAGCCATTTTAACAAATATCTCAAAATAAATGTATTAAAACAACAGAGATAGCATGGAGGTAGGGCGTTTGCCCTGCAAGCAGGACGGTTATTCGAATCTCAGCATCCCATATGATCCCCTGAATCTGCCAGGAGTAATTTCTGAGCGTAGAGCCAGGAATAACCTCTGAGTGCTTGCGGGGTGTAACCCAAACAAGAGCAGCAACAGCAACAACAAAATAAAACAAAGTGTATTGTAGCACATTACTTATCAGAAAGGGTAGAGGCCTCTAGAGGCCTCTAGATACAGAGGTCTGATTTTACCATCCAAGACGAAGCAGAAGTCTTCCATACACCACGAAAGCACCGAGGGGAGAGTAAATGATCATGCAAGGAGTCTATAGTTAATCCCATGACAGTATACTTCATGGGTGGAGAAACCCTGTATCTCCTAGGCCAAGGGAATTCCCTCTATAATATCCCCAATAGTTACTGTGCCTATGCAGGGGGGGAAAAAGAAAAGAAAAAAAAAGCACAAAACATTCATTTTTCCACATATTTATTTATTGATTGGTTGGTTTTTTTGACGTCTTTATTTTGGTGTAGAGATTGAAGTTGATGTTTTCTTTTTGCACTCTGGCATGATTTGATTTCAGAACTGAGACTATTGTGTGGTGCTTGTCTTTATTGCTGTAGTGCTCACTGGAGATTTAATTTGATATTTCTTTCTGTATTGTTGTGATGTTTCAATTACCTTTTTCACATCCTCTCTCAAACTGAGGTTGAAAGCCTCTAGAAGAACTCTGCCCATTTTCAGGGTATTTAACTTCTTTATTTTATGTTTTCTTACTTTGTACCCTAATCTATTGCTTTTCTTTCCTTCAAACAAAACCACATAACTCGATTTATCTAGCTCTGCCTCTTAAATAGAGGGTGACACAAGGGAGGGCACAAGAATCAAACAGATATATGATCACTAATAGTAAGTTAGACAAAGAGGACCACCTACTCTAGTAGCCAGGGAGTGATGGTGGGGTATATGGGTTGCAGAAAGGGAACTGGGATGCGGGGGGGAGGACAAATTTGGTGATGGGTATTCCCCTGATTCAATGTTAATACGTACCTAAAATACTACTGTGAAAGATGTGTAAGCCTTTATGATCAAAATAAAAATTAAAAAAAAGAGAGAGAAAAGAGAAATATAAAACTTTCTATCCATGAGAAATTCTAAACCTGTGTTAAAATATAACAAGATAATATAAAATATATACTTTTCTGACATTCAAAAAAAAAAAAAAAGAGAAAGGGTAGAGGCAGTGTCATACTCCCTTTGAAACCTCCGGAAAGTCATCATTGGTGTTTCCAAGCTTATAGAAATCCTAATTTCCCCAACACTTCAGTGTTGCCTTAAATGCCATAAATTTTTGTTTCTCCTTTATTTGGTCTCTGTGACTCATCTTTTCTTAAAAGGACCTCAACTCAAGTGATGATTTAAATTTAATATAATGTCACATGAACTTGATTATATTTACAAAGACTTATTTCTAAATTAGTTTACATGCACTCCACTGAAAAACAATTTATTACTCACATTTCCTGAGAAAAGGAGGCATACTACATCATGCAGTGACACTTGGGTAAGTACCAGTTATGATCACAGGGAAGAAACCAGCAAGAATAAAACTCAAGACAGATTATTATTTTTATGTTATTTTTTTCATGAAAGGCATGTTAAGGAAGTGCAGTTTAGGATCAAATAGTTTATATACCAGTGATCTCTGATCTATAGGTATGAATCTAGTTGTTTGGTAAGTGATTCTAGTAAGAGGCAGAAATAAAAACTTAGTGTCTGAAAGTTTAATATTGAGATGTCACTATATGTAATTTTTGTTGGGATTGACTGGTTTGCACATGTAAATAAAGTTTTTGTTTGTTATTTTTAATAATTTATAAACCCTTGGAGGGGATGAACCTGATGTGTCAACAAAAGGTTTATAATGTCAAAATATAAAAAAAAAATCAATCCTCTGACCTCTTAATAGGTATCTTTGCTTTCCAAACTCTCCTTTCCCCTTAATTCCTTTTTTTTTTTTTTTTTTTTTTTTGGTTTTTGGGTCACACCCGGCAGTGCTCAGGAGTTACTCCTGGCTCCATGCTCAGAAATTGCTCCTGGCAGGCACGGGGGACCATATGGGGCACCGGGATTCGAACTGATGACCTTTTGCATGAAAGGCAAATGCCTTACCTCCATGCTATCTCCCGGGCCCCAGATTAGATTTTAACTTATCTTTTGGGAGGCACAATTCAATCGATAGCACTCATTGATTTAAAAATGGTTAAGTACATTATCATCATACTATCTTTGTTCATAAAGCAGATGTTAGACTAGTATGTATCAACATGTTGCTACCTGTTGTGTTTGGGAGGAGTGACTGTAAACTAGCAACTAAAAATAACCTATATCTATTTATCTATCTTCAAACTATATTTTACTTATATCTATACTTATGTTTATATGAGTCTATGTAAATATTTTCTTTCTTTGGTGAATCTAACCAAAGAGAGAAGAGCGGGCATAAGAAGAAGAAATTAAGTACAGGGACTTTCATAATTTTAGCTCAAACCTTTTTATGAATGTTGAATATTAATTGCATATATTTTTTAACTATTAGAGAAAATTAAAAAATGAATACTATGGGAAAATAAAATAGGAAAACAATTTTACCAAGTTTAATAAAGCAGGTAGAACAGGTATGCCTTTGAAACTTGTAATTCTTTCTAAATCCATAGAAGTTACTGGCCACCTTTTCCTTTTTAATAACATAATTCACTTTATGTGGATAATGATAGGAAAAAAGTGCACAAAGTATTTTAAAACAAGGCTATATATAAAGAGGCCATCACTTCAATCAGTGGTTTTTAAACTGGTGTGCCTCCCAGTGACCCACCTGCAGGTCTATATTGATTACAGTAACGTGATACTGTCATCCAGGTTTTGAATAATGCAACCTGCTCCAAAAAACAAGATCTTTCCTTTTTTAATGTAGGAAGTGGCATATATTACTTTGTGCAGATTATGTCACTGGATTCAGCATTGAGTAATAAGAAAATTCTGTAACTAATACATCTTTAAACTGTGTTTTAGTTCTTCCTACCTTATAAACTGCAGTGCCTTTGTGACTCCACTTAGTGGAGGTCCATTAATCATACCTGTCCAGAGAAGGGTCTGGTTACCAGGTTTCTGACCACTTAGGAGTGAGATTTTGGGTAATATTACTAGATAAGCATTAAATCCTGCAAATAATAACTGAGGATGAGAACAATTAAACATGAATAAAGAGGGAGCC
>PVKC010012745.1:13271-23595 GCA_004027635.1 Crocidura indochinensis
CTTTCTTTCTTTCTTTCTTTCTTTCTTTCTTTCTTTCTTTCTTTCTTTCTTTCTTTCTTTCTTTCTTTCTTTCTTTCTTTCTTTTTTTGTTCTTCCTTCTTTTTGTCTTCCTTCTTCCTCCTCTTCTTTTTCCTCCTCTTCTTTTTCCTCTTCCTTCTTCATCTTCTTTCTTCTTCCTTCTTCCTCTTCTTCCTCACCTTCTTCTCCTCCTCTTCTTTTTTTCTTTCTTTTTTTTGGGGGGTGGAGGCACACCTGGCAGTTCTCAGGGTTTACTCCTGGCTCTACTCAGAAATCCCACTTGGCAGACTCAGAGAACCATATGGGATGCAGGGAATCAAACCTGGGTCCGTCCTGGATGGGACAAGTGCAAGGCAAACCCCTACGCTATACTATCTCTCCGGTCCCTACCAGGAGTGACTTTCAAGAGCAGAACCAGGAGTAATCTCTGAGTGTCACCAGGTGTGGTCCCCCCCAAAATAAATGCCTCTAAAAATTAAACATGAATAAATAGGATAAGAAAGAGTATCGGTCATGTCCTCAACTCAATAGACATTTCAGTACTTTTGTCCTCTTTTATTCTTTAGGAATAGCCCACAACTAGTTCCTGTTTGATCACTTGGGTTGTGTGAATTTCCACAGGACAAAGGATAGAAGAAAGAAACACATTGCTTAGATCTATCTGTAAAAGGGAAAATGTGCGGGCAAGACAGTGAACTGACAGTACTAAACTGCTTTGGGATGTGTTCTGCATTTGGTCAAGGACATTCTATACTTAGGCATCTCCAACAATGAGTGAGCACGACAGGGGAAAAGGAATCCATGTGTGACTCAGAAACATTAATCTCTGTTTTGGGTTAGATACCAGTTTGGCAGAGACATTTTATTTGCCACTTCTCACTTTAGTCCTTGTTCTATATTTTCCTGTTTCAGTGGTTGTATTTTTCATTGCTGTGCATTCAGTTTAGCTTTATTTATTCTGCACTCACATCTTGTTTTTATTTCATAATTAATAATTTATTTTTATTTTTTTATATTTGGGTCACACCTGGCAGCTTTCAGGGGTTACTCCTGGCTGTACACTCAGAAATTGCTCCTGGCAGGCTTGGGGACCATATGGGATGCTGGGATTCAAACACCGTCCTTCTTCACACAAGGCAAATGTCTTACTTCCATGCTATCTCTCCAGCCCCCAATGCCATCTCTACAATGACCTCTACAAACATGCCTAACCAACCCAAACTCCAACTATGCCAGTATTCGGGTTGAGATCTCCAGGGCTTTGGAGAAAGAGTGGACAGCCTCCCCCATACTTTTCATACTTCCAGAAGCCCAACCATAGCCATACCCCACAGTCACTGTCATGTCAGTCACAGAACTTGGGATTCTGAACCACGGATACTCCACTAGTAAGACACAAATCAGATATCAAAGTAACATAAATGTTACCTAACATTTACAAACAAATCCAATAACAGAATGATCAAGTACAAGCTGCGTAGGAAATCTTCAGGCAGCAACTTAATGACCTTATTGCAAGATATCATAATTTTCTTTGCTCTAGTTTTTTGATAATTCTATTACCAAAAACAATATAAAGCACATTATTTCATGTCTACCATGGGGGCATCTTGGAAGTGGGTGGGAATTGGGGGTTAATGATAAAGAAAATTTTACACTGGTGGTGGGATTAGTGTCGGTCATGAAATGGCAGAAACAAACTATTATAAGCAACGATGTAAACCAAAGTGTTTAAATAAAGTATAAAATTAAGTCATGAATTAAGTAAAGCTAGCTCATCAGAAAAGGGAGTAATTCTACTTGCCTTTCATATGCCTGGTTCAAGTTTGATCACTAAGATATTCCCAAGCTTTTCCAGGAGTGATCCCTAAGTACAGAGATAGGAGGAAGCTCTGAGTACAATTAGATATAATTCAGAATAAATTAATATCTGAAGTATGCTATATAATTCAGCAATTCCACTGCTAATTATCTGAGGAAAAACAAAAGGTCTACTATCTCAAAAATATAGGGACACTATTGTTCTCCCTCCTATCATATATAACTCTTCCTTCCCCCCTTTGCTTACCACCTTACAAACTCTTTTCTACCCTTTCCTGTTATTCCCCCATTTAACCCTTTTTATCCTCAGTTCTTAACTCCTCACAAAGCAGAACATTCTCTCTACCCTAGCCAGCTGCCAACCAGCTCCCAAAGTGAAAAGATAGATTCTCAGCTTGAGAAGAAATCGATACTCTTTTGCTATTGATTTACTCTGGGGGGGGGGGGGTTGGGGGGGGCTTTTCCTACACCTCCCTTCACTGTGGACCGTTGCTTGCTACCAGATTGGGTTGCTGAGAAGTCCCAGCTAGAGGACATTTCCTGATATGTAACTGCTGGGAGCCATATTTTTAGACTTTATAGACCAAATCACAGGCTGAAGTTGTGCTTGGGATTTTATCCTCCCCCCCACCCCGCACTGAATATTTCAAAAATCTTAGAGGGACATACCTTGATAGGCATTACCTGTATTGAATATCTTCTTATGTAGCAGCAATTTCCCCTACTTTTGAGATCTGTTTAGTACAGAATTCTGGTAGATAAGTCTCTCTGCTTAGAGATCATGTTAGAACCAGGTTATGGGATTGTTGAACTTGTTACCTAGGCTCCTATCTGCAACAATAATACCTAGTGGCATTGTTCTTTTATGTATAGGTACATTAAAACGGGAAAAGCTTACATATGCAAACAAGTTCTTATCTAATAGAGATAGAAACACTCAAAAATTTTTTTTTGGTTTTTCGGGCCACACCCGTTTGATGCTCGGGGGTTACTCCTGGCTAAGTGCTCAGAAATTGCCCCTGGCTTGGGGGGGACCATATGGGACGCTGGGGATGGAACCGCGGTCCTTCCATGGCTAGCGCTTGCAAGGCAGACACCTTACCTCTAGTGCCACCTCCCTGGCCCCGAAAAATGCAAATTTTATACTGCGGTGGGGCCTTACACCGTGACCACTTGTCATAGTGACTTGCTTAGACTTCAGTAGATCAGACATTGACCATTCACCCCTGAACCATAGATACCATCTAGGGAATAACTATAATTTTCTATACCATCACCAGCAATCCAACTTCTACCAGGGTTGGCCCTGCTGTCCTGGCACTGACTTACTCCAAAGAGAGTTCTTATAACACCCTGAGGACTTGGTAACAGCAACAATTTGCTTTTAGGGCAGGATTCTTTGCATGGCCATCTATAATGAGATAATGTTCCAGGCTGGCCTGAATTCACCATATGACTTGTACAGAAACCAGGATCTAACTACAGAAACCAGACAGCAAGAACCGTGATGGTGAAAGCTCTTACTGGGACCACAGAATGACTTGGGGTTTGGACAACTTAGTATGACTGGAGCCTGGAGTTGGTCTTATGCCAGAGGCCAAAGGTTTTTCCTTTATATATTTTTTATTTTTCCCATATTTTGCTGTGCCTAAGCAAACAGCAACTGCCACACACACATCTTTTTTTAATTGCATTTTGTATCTCTTATCTTTAAAAAATAGAGCTTACTAAACCTTCTGCTACTGTATTAATGACTTTATTGGAGATACAATAATTTTCACAGATATGCTTGCTAAAGAAATTATTCTCTTTTCTTTTTTATATTTTCTTTTTTTCATTTTCTTTCTATTTTTTTAATAACTTCACTCTGTCACCTTGAAACAAATGTATTATGATCAGTTATGTCAACTATGTGATACATTTGTTTAAATAAATAAAAATAGAGATACACATCTATGCTTACTGTAGCACTAATAATAGCCAAGACCTGAAATGAACTTAAATACTCAATGATAGATACCTGGATAAAAATGATGTGAGCAGGACCAGAACGATAGCACAACAGGCAGATGCATTTGCCTTGCACGTGACAAAACTGCATTCAATCCCTGGCATCCCATATGGTACCCCAAGTGCCAGGAGTGATTTCTGTAGCAGAAATCTGGAGCAAAGCCAAGAGTTTCCCCTGAACTCCATTGGTTGTGGCCCCAAAGCACAAACAAAACAAATTTGCTCAGACATGCTGAATATGGATACTCTTATGTTGATTGAAAATAAACCAGAGGGAGAGAGGTAAACACAGAATAGTCTCACTCATCTGTGGAATTTAAGAAAAATAAAACACAGAATTGTAATAAAATCCAGAGACCATAGAGATGAGGGCTGGAAATAACAGCCCATGAAAAGAAACTTATCACAAAGAGTAGTAGGAGCAGGTAGAGAAATAAATACACAAAAAGCTGCCATGACAATGATAAAGAAATACAATGTATGTCTCCAAGACAGGCAGGGGATAGGGAGGAGGGAAATGGGGGACAATGGTGGCAGGAAAGTTGCATTGCTTGCATTGCTGAAGGCATGTGTACACGTTATGGCTAAAAACCAATTATGAACATGTTTGTAACCATGGTGCTTAAATAAAAATTATAGATTAATAAAAGTGATTCTAATTTTGTGTTCAGGAGTGACCCTTGATCTAGGAACCATATGTATTTTGGGGCATTCAATCCAGTATCTGCTACATTCAAGGGAAGTATCTTTCCTCATGTACCATTTTTTGGCTCCTCCATAGCTTTTTATAATCAACATTTCATTTAAGTGTTCTGGGGGCCTGGGGATCAAACCAAGATTGAACAAGTGTAAGGCAAGTGCCCTTCCACTCTACTATCTCTCTGGCTCAAATCCTCATTTTTTTTTAAATTTTTTTTTGGTTTTTGGTTTTTGGGTCACACCCAGCAGTGCTCAGGGGTTACTCCTGGCTCCATGCTCAGAAATTACTCCTGGCAGGCACAGGGGACCATATGGGGCACCGGGATTCGAACCAATGACCTTTTGCATGAAAGGCAAACGCCTTACCTCCATGCTATCTCCCGGGTCCCAAATCCTCATTTTTAAAGGAACAGAAACTAAGGAAAATTTTTTTGCTAATCGTCTCACAATTCTGTAGGTGCAGTTTGTTGTAAAGCCAATTGTGTGTTCTTGAAGAGACAACATAAGGGTCATATTATGTGGCTGACCCCAGTATGATTCAAGATCCACATATGGTCCCACCACAAGTGATCCCTGAGCAGAGCAGGAGTAAACCCAGAGTAGGTGTGGTCCAAACCCTACCCCTACTGCCAACAGCATCTGATAATTATCTATAGCTATGCACCATTGTACATTATAAGCCACAATGCTTTCTGTCCCCAGCTGTTCATTTAATTCATATATACTGTTGTGTGTCTATGTGAGCTCAGTTTGTGGAACCAAGAGGAAACACTGAACACTAAACTTAAAACTGAAAGTAAGAACAGAAAACGGAAGAGTCATAAAAGGATTCCATGGGAATCAATGAATTATAACTCATGATTGTAAATAGCTAATATTTGAAAATGCTGTTCTATCCATTATTACAAAACTACATATTTGCTTAGATCTCCTTCTCCCTTCTGGGCATTTGTCTATTCCACATTTCCATGGGTGCACAAGGCTTTATGCACTATCCATAACACTAGTCCTACAGCCCAGCTCCAGCCAGCCATAAGAAGGGTCTGCCCCTTTAAGTAAGTCCCTAATTGTGATTGGCTGACTGAGTCTATAGCACCTCCCCCAAAGACTCTGGAGAGTGGTTATCAGTTAGAAGAGGCAGTTGGAGCAATCAGACTGAACTGCTTCTACCCCTGCCTAAGGCTTTTCCCCCCTGGTTAGTACGGACTTTCGGTTGTATCCTTTTATGTTACATCATATACCTGTACCATATATCTGGCCCTCAATCTGACCTTACCCTGGTTCCAAGTCCATCTCTCTCCATTCTCCTTTCTCTCTCTTTCTCTCTCTTTGCTCTCTCTCTTCTCTCTCCCTCTCTTTCTCCCTCTCTCTCCCTCTCCCCACCTTGCCTCTAGATGCTATGAACTTCCTTTTGCCTAAAGATCTTTATAGTGTGATCTCGTAAGAAATTCCATTACAACACCTTCTCACTATTCAATGCTTTGACAGGGAAGTTTCTTAGCATCACCAGACACCCTCTTCTCTCTGCTGAAACAGTCGGCAAATTCTTTTGCCAATTCGATTCTCTTCCATAAGAATCAGCTTGAGGGCCCGGAGAGATAGCACAGCGGTGTTTGCCTTGCAAGCAGCCGATCCAGAACCTAAGGTGGTTGGTTCAAATCCCGGTGTCCCACATGGCCCCCTGTGCCTGCCAGGAGCGATTTCTGAGCAGATAGCCAGGAATAACCCCTGAGCACTGCCGGGAGTGGCCCAAAAACCAAAAACAAAACAAACAAACAAACAAACAAAAAATACTAAAACAAAAAACACAAAGAATCAGCTTGAGCAGCTTCTATCAGTCTTTCTCCCTTTCCTTAACCCTATAGCAGGCACTCTACTCTCGAATCCTCACTCACCCTGTGCAGTATCTGCATTTCCCTTCCCCATTCATCTCTTATGGGCAGAGTTTGGACTGACTTCAGTGCTTGCCCAGACTGTGGGAGCTTCACTCGAGGCAGATCAGGCCAACACAAATGGCTCTGGTAAGAACTTGCACTTGTACCTGCATTGCACCATTCTGAGTACTGAAGTCTTCTTTACAGTTACCTGTTCAAGCACATGGTTCTCAGCAATGGAACAGGGGGACCATAGCCACTAGAAAGGCATAAAAACATGTAGTGCCAAACATGGATTAGGGAAGTTCAGATTCTTCCACAAGCAGATCCTGCCTTGTCATTTATAGGTCATCAGGTACCTCATTAATCGTACTAGGTGTGGTCTGTGGTGTTAGATTGTGTCTAGGGTCTTGCTGGTTACCAGTAGAGGTAACTGTGGTAACACAAAAGAAATGGTGGAAAGTGTGTATTGGGAGGAAGACGTTTGTGAGTTCATGGTGATATTCATCCTATGGCAAGTTTTTATTCTTTGGGTTTCCAATCACATTTTTGAAAGTTCTTTGTTTGCTTAAATATGTCATGTTTCATGTCAGATACATCCTATTTTTTATTAGACTCAAAGAACTGAATGATCCTTGTCCTTGATTGACCATATAACATGTATAGTGCTATAGTGTATAGGCATGTATAGGCATAGTGGTGGGCTACGGCAGCAATAAACAGTTCAATACAAATTTATGAAGTCCTGTGGTCTGGTGGTCACTGACTCTGCTTTCTGTCTTCCCAGGTGGAGTTTTGGGAAATTACATCCATTTTCACCTACAAAGCAATCACGACTGATTGCCAGAACGTCACCAAAAACAGAAGCTTCACACAAACTTCTCCATGAGTTAGATGTGTCTCAGCTCTTCCTTTAGTGTTTTGTAAAATACCCAGATGGAATAATATACAGCAAAGACCTGACACATTGTTGGTGATCACCATGTTCCTCTTTCTTGGTCTTTCATATAAGGCATGTAGGAATAGGTATAATGGAAAGCTCTATGGCAGCAATGAATATCTCAATACAGATGGTAAAGTCCTGCAGTCCAGTGGCCACTGCCTCTGCTGTTTGCCATTTCCACGTGAAGTTTTGGGAGATCACACCAAATTTCACCAAAAAGGCAATTAGCACTGTTTGCCAGAATGTCAGGAATAAGACAAGCTTGACACAAATAAACTTTTCCAAAGGCTTGATGGGTCTCAGCTCCTCCTTCAGGGCTTTGTAAAATACTCAGAGGGCATATAGAGCAATGACCTGTGAAGCATCATTGACAATGATCAAGTACAGCCAGGCACTGGAAAAGCTGAATGTTCCTTCCTTGTAAACCTGGAAGAACTCACCGATGCTAGCTATGATGGTGCTGGAGTCTGATGGTGATATATTGCAGTACCTCCAGCATGCATCCGAATAACAATCTCTCTCCAGTGGGGCATGGCGTACACCACTGCCTTTGGTGTTGGCCAGTCTCAGGTGGAGCTTTGGAAATCACATGCCATTTCTTCACCCCTGCAATGGCCATGGCTTGCCAACATGTCAGGAATATGACAAGCTTCACACAAAAAAACTTCCCCATGGGCTGTCTGGGCTTCAACTCCTCCTTCAGGGTTTTGTAAGACACCATGAGGGAGTAGATAGCGAAGGCCTCTGACACATCGTTGAGGATGATCAAGTACATTCAAGCACTGGACAAGCTGATGGTTCCTTGCTTGTAGACCTGGAAGAACTCACAGATGCTAGCAATGATGGTGTTGAAGAGTTTGATGGTGATATATTGCAGCACCGACAGCTTGCATCGGCATAGATGTCTCCCGTGGGGTGCGGGGGACACCAGCACAAGGGAAAATGAAACCTTTGCTTCCCTTTGACCTCCAGGATGGCTTCCAGGTTAGGATTTTGGGCCTATGAAAGTATAAGTCACGGAGGCTACATAGAGGTCTCTGGTGGTATCCAGGTAGGTGGCGTGGTCGGGCCACCGCAGACACCCCCCCAACTGACCAGGCTGTAGATGGGGCACCATGATGAGGATTCTGATGATGGACTTCTGCAGGTCAGGCCTCGACAGGTGCATGACATCCTGCAGGATGTCCCAGAGGCAAGGTGAACATGATGAGGATCCCTGAGATGATCCACGCCTTGTGTGGATGTTCACCTTGTGGCATTGCAGCTGTCACACAACCACATGTATGACCAGGACTAGGGTTAGGAAATAGAGGGTCAGCAAGAGTGACAGAAGTCTAGGTTTTCAAGTTGCAAAATTGAACTCGCGGAAGCCAGGCATATTGCAGCCTCACTCACCTGGTCTCTGAGGAAATCCTCCAGTGACATCAGGGCTGTGATGCAGAGTGCTCCCTACCATCCTGTCCTGGAAGAACTCATCGATGCTAGCAATGACAGTGCTTAAGAATCTGATGGTGATATATTGCAGCATCCCCAGCTTGCATCCGAATAACAATCTCCAGTGGGGCATGGGGAACACCAACAGAAGAGAAATGAAAACCTTTGTTGCTCTTTTTCTTACAGGGTGGCTCTAGGTTTGGGTATTGGGCCTTTAAGAAGTTCATTAAGAGGTTCATGAAGGTATAAATCACGTAGACTTCGTAAAACTTCCGAGGGGTGTCCACAGAGATGGCCATACTGGGCTGTATCAGACACCCAACTCTCTAAGCTGTAGACAGGCACCATCCAGAGAATCCTGATGATAGGCTTATGGAAATCAGGCCTGGACACATATTCTAGGTAATGCAGAATTTCTCAGATGGACAGGAAATCGTGAAGAGGACAAAGACCATGAACCATGAACCATGCCTTCTTATGTTGGTGACTTGATACTGCTGCAAGTAGCTTGATGCTGCTGCTGCTGCTGCAGTAACATCTGTGACCTCCGGGGACGCTGCAGGGCAGTAGCATGTCTGAGTGGCAGCATGTGGCCCCTTGCAAAGACCAGGGAACTCATGGTAGGCTGTCCCTGGGCGCCTTGGGAGGAGAGGGGTGGCCTGTATTCAGATGGTCGTGACTTCCTTAGTTCTTCTCTCGGGTCATGGAACTTAGGCACTCAAGTGGCAGAACTTTCCTGGTCTGGTTTTTCCTAATGACAGGAGAGGCTCCTGGCAGACATGGAGTTCTTTCTTCAGGTCAGGACGGCGCTTTCTCACACTCTGGGATTTCCCCTGGCAGACATGGAGCTCAGTCTTCAGGCTCTAAAGAGATCCTGGCTTTTACTCTGGGTTGATCCCTGCAAACCTGAGCCCAGTTCATCAGGGGACAAGTGCCCTGGATGCCTAATCTCCTACTGCACAGCCTTTTTGCAGACTTCCTGTTCCTGTGGCATCACTATATGCAAGGTCTCTTCCTCCTCCAGCACATTTCATTTACATAAGTGGCTATTTGATAACTTATGTATAAAATAACTAATAAACAATATACATTATGTAAGTCGACTACATGAAATGTATTCTTCGAATAACTTGAATACCCAAGTGAAAATGATGCCCTCTACTGTTGTTTTAATTAAAGCATAATGTCTAAAGTTCACGTATCTGGTGAGGTCTCCCTCGGCATGGCACCTCTAGCACCTTTAGAGGATGGATCTGAAGATGACAGAGTAATGGCGGAGAGATTAATTCACAAGCAGAGTTTCTTTGGAGTCAGTTTGCTTTATTCCAAGGCCTTCCCTACCCACCTTACACTTTTCATCACATGGCTTCTATGCTAAGCTCTTTTTTCCAAGCAGCTTCTTGTCTGCTCCTCCTCCTCTAGCTCTCTGCCTCTTTTTCTCAGCCAGACTTTTTCTTTCTTCCTTCCTTCCTTCCTTCCTTCCTTCCTTCCTTCCTTCCTTCCTTCCTTCCTTCCTTCCTTCCTT
>PVKC010012746.1:0-23367 GCA_004027635.1 Crocidura indochinensis
ATATATATATATATATAAAACTAAGTTCAATAAAATAGTTAATATTAAACAAGAAAAGCAATTTCAATAAATGATATTGGGAAACAGAACAGCTACATTCTAAGTAGATTATTCTAATACAATGAAAAAACATTACTTCAAAATGGATTAAAGACTTGGATAAAATTTGAAACTATAAAATTTATTTGAGAAAATATAAGCAATATGAAACTTGATGTTTGGGGCTGGAGAGATAGCATGGAGGTAAGGCATTTGCCTTGACTGCAGAAGGTCAGTGGTTCTAATACCAGCACCCCATATGTTCCCCTGAGCCAGCCAGGAGCGATTCCAGAGCATAGAGCTAGGAGTAACTTCTGAGCACTGCAAGGTGTGACCAAAAAGAACAACAAACAAACAAAAACAAAACAACAAAAAAAAAGAAACTTGATGTTGACTTTATTATATGTGTTTGGGCACTAAATTCCAACAACAAGAAAAGAAAGAAATAATGAATGGAATTTCATCAAAAAAATCTCTATATAGTGACATATGCATGCATCAAATATATTGAGAAGACTTTATAAAATATCTTGAATAAATTTAATATAGGATAGAGGATAATATTTTTATATTCAATGAATTATACTTTCAACAAACAGTGTTGTAATGGTAAGACTTGCTAACGTGGGTTCTATCCTCGGCATACTTTAAGGTCCCCTAAGCCTGCCAAGAGTGATTCCTGAATGCAGAGTCAGGAGTAACCCCTGAGCACTGCCAGGGGTGGCCCAAAAACAAAAAAACAAAAAAACTGACTTCCGTAGGCAATAAACTAAACTTGAACACATTTCACAGTGGACACACAATCAGAATGAAACAGAGTTGAATAAAAATGTAAAGACTTTTAGAAAAAAGGAGAAAACATTTAAGGTCCTGGGATTGACAATTAAACTTGATACCAAAGTGTGTTTAATAAAAGGGAAAATAATAAATGTAACTTCATTAAAATTAACTTTTTATACACAATGCCCTATTGTAAATGATGAAAGATAAACTAAGTAACAGGATAAATAAATAATACACCAAAACAAAGAATCTAGAATTATAAAAAAAAGCTGAACACAAAATGCATTCACTTGAAACACTGGACAATAAGCTTGAAAAGATGTTTTAAAGAAGACATACAGATGCCAAATAGGCACACAAAAGGTTATTCAACGTTATTAGCCATGAAGAAAATAAAAGCTAATTAAAACCACAGTGAGAGCTCAGTAAGAATAAAATGAAATTAAATTAGTGGCAAAAAGTGCTGATGAATATTCTAGGAAATTGGACAACTTAGATAGTACTAGTGGTAATAAAGTATTGCAAGTCACTGGTGGAACAGTTTTGCACTTTGCTTCTTTCTTTGCTTTTCAGGAGAATTTAAATGCAAAAACTAGATATTATAGTCTTGACAATTATTCAAGAGAAATAAATATTTATATTTACACAAATTTGTAGACTTGTATCTCTGGAATAAAGCTAAGCACTTTCGTATATTCTTCAGCCTATGAATAATTAATCAAACTCTTATACAGAGCAATTAAATATCAAAACATCAAGATATACAATAACTCAGATAAATTTTGAGAAAATTATATTGTGTAAAAACAGCCAATAATTAACCCAATGTATTAGATATTTCATGATTTCATTTATATGGCATTCTTGATATAAAAAATGGTAGAAATGGAAAGTGTCTTTTTAGTTTCTGGAGTTAGGGAGAAGCTGGGGCCACTGCAGGGAAGAGAATGAAGCTTGAAAATTACAGCATTGGGATCTTTCCGATAATGAAAATGTTCCTCATCTGATTACATTGATGTCAAAAACCAAGTCAGGATATTCAGCTCTGTTTTATTCTCAGGATGTTACCATGGAAAAATTGCAGAAAGGATACACAAAATGTGTATTATTTCTTAAAAACTTCCCATAAAACCAAATTGTCTGAAAATGAAAAGTTTCATTTAGAGAAAAGCAAAGAGTGGTGGGTGGAAACAGATGATTCCAAACATAGGAAACACATTATAAAAGGAGCCTGGCAAGGAGAAGCACTGCATTTCTGACAAATAACAGAAGGCCAGTGTGGCTGGAAAGATGAGAGTACACAGTGTGTGTATAATGAGCAACAAGGAGAAGGCAATGCATGAGGTGTAGAGTATGGGATAGAAGATATATATGGAGAGATAAGCGAACTATGCAGAGCCATGTGAACTTGTTCAAGACAATTTTATTTTAACTGTTTGAATAATCAAGTAGAAAAATAATAGTTAAGTAAAGGTAGCATAATTAGAGTTATATTTTTAAAAATTCACTGTCTTCAATATGGGAAAAATTTAGAGGGCAAACATGAATATCCCCCTCCACCATTATGGTACTCATTGTTCAGTTATGCTGCTCCAAAAGTTTATTAATTAATGAAGAATTGGCCTAATTTATCATATGCTTAAATAATCAGTTGCCAGGAGCTAAATTCTCCTCTGATGTGTTCATGGGCAGTTTCCATTTAGTTAAAAATAGAAATCATTTTAAAATGGCTTAATGCACTAACTTTTTAAATCCATGAACCAGGTAGATGATCAAAAGCACCCTGTCATTTTTTTACTTCTACCAAAAGTCTTATTTCAGGTGCTAAAATACATCATTTTCCTAATACATTGCAAACATCAATGGTAACAGGTTTTTCTTTAGCATTTGATAGATGTTTAATGAATTCTGATACATCAAAAGGATTCCTTAAAAATTGTTAGAACATTTTATTAAAGTACCATGTTATAAGTTACTTTGCCCTAATATATCACCTATAACTTTTTTTTAAAAAAGTTTAAAATAATTTAAAAGCATGAAACTGTGTTAGCACCACACTATACTCATAAAAATGTACCAATAGCTTCCAAATTTTCTGTCCATTCACCATCATCTACCCATGAGATTTAATAACCTAAGTTCAGTCTTCAAGTTCTAAGAGTTTTTCACTGTTTGGACATTGTCTAGTCCCTGGAATCATTTCATTATACACCACCTATCAGTAAGATAAATCAGTATATATCACTCCCTCTAACCTATTTTATGACACTCACTAGTCATATTTATATTATAAAAGGCCAAGTGCCTTTTTTCTCATAACTTGTGAGTACTAGATTTTTATTATATACTAAAAGTCTATACATTCATCTGTTGTTAGGCATTTTCAGTTCCTGGAAATTAATGCAACCAAAAATATTATGTATCTCCTTGAAATAGTGATTTTTTTGAAATTACTGAAGAGAAATAAGTTTAGTTAATTTTGAGTTAACTAATCAAGAGTGAGCTATATTCAAATTCTGTCACCCAGTGGTAGCACACCAGTTTAGATTCAAAACCACGTAGTGTTCAGAAACAAAGTAAAAACAACAACATCAACAACAGAAAATGAACTAACAACAAATCACTTGGCAAACTTCTAACAATGAATTAATAATTTCATTGCAAGCTATATTAATTTTCACAAAATATTTTACTACGAACATTTAAAACAATTCAGAACCACTTACCTTAAATAGCAATATAAACTATATTATTCTGTGCCTGCCAAAGGGAAAAACTTAGAAATGGGTGAGGATCAAGACACAATGGTGAAAGGAGATTAACTGGGTGCTGATATTGGTCTAGGATCAAATTTTCTATGAGAAACCTTATAATAATTATAGTTAGATAAAGTAATATATAAAAAAGATTAATTTGAATCCTAAAACTTGTTATCAATTATAAAATAGTAAAATATGATTAGAAGTGTTGAAAAGATAACACTATACTTTGCTTTTGTCTTGCAAGAAACTAACTTGTATTCCATCCTTAGCACACCACATGGTATTTTCAACACCTCCACGAGTTATCCCTGAGCATAGAACTAAGACTAAGAAGTAAAAAACAGCCAGGTATGCTTTCAAAACAAACGACAAAGAAAAAAGATTTTAATAGATCATATTACATATGATACCATATGCTATGATATGATAGCATATACATACCATATGGTCCCCCCAAGACCTCCAGGAGGCCAGGAAATACCACTAAGCACAATTTAGTGTGTCCCACAAATAAAACAACAACCCCAAAAATATTAAGACTTGCTGCATCCTCACCTGAAACTATAACAGAATTTGAATATAGCTCACTCTTGATTAGTTAACTCAAAATTAACTAAACTTATTTCTCTGTAGTAATTTCATGTTCATCTATATACTTTCATAGTTTCATTAAAAATTTTTGCAGAAAAGTTTTCTGAAAATAATTTAATTTGAAAGAATGTCTTAAAAGACTTATGAGGGGCTGGATCTATAGCACAGAGGTAAGGAGATCCAGGAGCGATTTATGAGTGCAGAGCCAGGAGTAACTCCTGAGCATTACCAGATGTGGCCAAAAAAAGAAGGAAAAAAAAAAGACATGATATATGATAAATGAAATATGTTTGGGCCACACAAAATTAACCTCTTTTTAAAGTGCACTCATTTTAGTAGTGTCTATTAATTATGCAACCAAATGTCTATCATGTAACACTGCCTAGTCCATATTCCTCACCAAAGGTACTTATTATCTAATCTCAATAGGAAGCAGAACTGTTCTAAAATGTTGATTAGAAAACCAGGGAATGGGACCTGAGTGGTAGCGCAGTGGTAGAGTGTTTGCCTTGCACACAGCTAACTCAGGGTTTGTTCCTTGGTATCATATATGGTCCCCTGAGCCAGAGTGATTTCTGTACTCAGATCCAGGATTAACTTCTGAGTGCCGCTAGGTGTGGCCAAAAACTAAAAACCAAAAATCAATAAAATAAAATAAAATAAAGAGAAGAAAAAAAGAAAAGAAAAGAAAAGAAAGAAAACCAGGGAACTATTTCCAGACTTGTCAATAAATGTGTAACCTGTAGTAACTCATTTAGCCTCTCCAGAACAACAGTTCTATTTTATATAATTCTTTGAATTTCCCACTAAGAGGTGACACCAAAATTTTTATACTTTTAGTTGGAGGCACTATTTTAAACTAAAAAAAAATGCATGGTTTCAATGCAGTTTCTTCAATTGTTGCTTCTTAATTAATTAAATCCATTGACTTCCCAAGGTCCTGTGTCAACCAGGTTTGTTTCTAGGAAACAGAAATTTAAAACCAAGATTCAGGCTAGTTTCTGAATTATCTTGATCAGACTTCATTTATCCTGAAACTAAAGTATGTACCTATTAACAGAAGTTCATATTTTTAACCATAATTTTAAGCAAAATAGAAACTAAAGACTGACTCTATTTAGCCAATAGAATATTGACTATGAGAATAAACATAGTGAGATGGTAGTATATCCAATTACAAATTGCAATAATATTGAAAAGAAGCAAAATTAACAGCAGGTTGCTTCAATTTTACTTTACCTTAGGTAAAATATAGTAAAGTATATTTGAAAAATACAACCTATTTTAAGTTCCCAAAAGGAACCTTTCTCTAATAACATTAAATTCATTCTTTCTGAGTAGATGTCTGACTTCTAGATATTTATTGTTTGCTTTTATATTTTACCTCTAGGAAATAAACAAGTTATTTTTTCTAACATGCTTCTTTTTCTATTATAAGATTTATCTATAATTTTATATCATAACTACCTCATGAACATATTCCAGGTGTTTTTTCAAATGAGTGAAGAATATATTCAAGGAATGAAAATTCTGGAAAATGAAATGTTTTAATCAATAAAAATGTATTTTATTTACCTGAGATGTGGAATAATTTTAAGGGAAATAAAAACTGAGTGTTTCAACTTAATTATTTAAAAGTCTTATACTACAGGGCATAATCCATTTGAACATCTGTATGCAGTTTTAACATATCTTCTTGTCGTAGACCATCTAGGTTTATTAAAGCTGTACATCATAAAGTTTTGCTATTTTGAAATCTGTATAAAATCATTTTATATTTTATGGAATTTATTCCCACAGTACATTTATAAGTTCCTGTGACTCGAGCTTAGATAGTAAGTAATTGGAATACTTGTAAGGCATAAGTCTAAAGATGTATAATCCAAAAATATAGACAGATTATGGAAGATATCTAGTAAAATGTTAAAAAATCTTTTTAATTTACAGGATCGCATGTAAGATTGTTTTAGTGTCCATGTAAAATACACTTTAGTGTTACTTTTAGGTAGGGCACCTCTGCATTTCTGGCAATGATATATGGACAAAGTTCTATTCTGAATTTGTAGAACCAGCTCCATAATAAAGAAATCATTCCATGGGCCAAAGCAATGGCACAGAGAGTATGGCATTTTTCTTGTACACAGCCGACTTGGACTTCCCATATGGTCCCTCAAGCCTGCCAGGAGTGATTTATGAGCACAGAGACAGGTGTAACTCCTGAGCACTGCTGAGTGTGGCCCCCAAACTAAAATAAAATGCATTCCTTAACAACCAACTTATTTTTTTTGTACCATGAGAGATGGTGACATTAGGTTCAGTGGGGAGAAGCCATTATATTGTACCATAACTTGATTCTGAGAGTTATGGCTCACTCACCATTAAGAAAGAAAACCAGGACAATAGTGACAGGAAAATGCTATGACTGAGACTTCCACCCTATATTCCATTGTGTTAGAAAATTAACTGTTATTATAACATAAAATATGATGTTCATTACAAAAAGTCAAAACAAGTCTCTAATGGCTTACATTTCATCAAAAATTGAGGGTGGGATTCAAAACTCATTGTGGCACTGAGCAGAAAGCAATATAGTCTCAGGTGAAAGCAAAAACTTGTCCTAATTCAGCTAGATTCAGTGAATTTATTGTACCACTCTATTGAAATTGAAGTTTTCATAGTATCTTTCTTCTTTATATATAAGATTGATTGCCTAAGTACATTTTTCACAACAGCCAGGACTGTTGACATCAAACCTACATTTGGACTTGGTTAATATTGAAGCTTCCAATTTCATGAGGGCTCCAGCTGTCTCCTGTCAACATCTACTACATGATTAAATATCCAGAAATATAAATAAATTAAAAGCTGACATGATACCAGTGTAATGATTTTTATCCCCGCTGTCCATGTACAAGCTGTGTGCAAGTACATAGTTTTTGCATCACGTTTCTCTTCAGAGGAATGAGTTTTAAATCAGTTTTAAATATATGCAAAACTATGACAGGTTGGTTTTAAATCATGAAAAGTGATAGAATTGTTTGGGTAATAAAAGTAAACTTAATGTATTATATTCAAAATTAAATTGCTTGTATTTTGGTTTTAAAGATAACTAAAGGTTGATTTTTTTAGGAAAGAATAAGCTGAATAAGTACATTTTACTACAAAAACATATTATTGTATTAAAATAAAAATATGTACATATAAATAAAAATTTTTATTTCTTTCCATTTCACCTGTGGGTATTCAAAATGCATCTTTTTCAAGGAGAAGAGAAATAGACTGGATACTGATAGACTGGATTTTTTTCTGTACATATGAACAATGTATTGTTTAACTTAAAAGTACTATAAAATTAAGGCTTGAGCATACTGTTCATTTCACATAGAGTAAACATAACAATGAATGAGACATGGAGAAAAGCTAGAAGTAAGTAAGTTGAATAAGTAAAAAAAAAAAGGTGTCATTAGTCATATATTTTCGAGGATTATAAAATGTTACAGTGGAGAGATTGTATACCTTTTATGAAGGTGACTCTAATTCAATTCCTTGTACTAAATGGTCCACATTGAGTTCCAATAGGCCTCTGAGTTTCTTAGGAGTAACTCCATAACCTGTGGTATTGCAACAACATGGCCTGCTGTGTCCCTGCATTCAACCATTGACTTGCTTACATGAGAATTACTAGTAATGGCCAATCTCTATAAAGAACTCTTTGGGAGATCCCCACAAATTTTAAGTTATTTAATAATATTAACCTCTATCTCTTGTTGTTTAATGAAATACCATTGTTGTATTAATGTTGTAGATTATATGATTTGGCTTTTAAAATTTCTTTCTGAATGTAAACACATTTCAACTTGATAGTCACTCTAATATTCTCAAGAACCCCGATCAAAACAATTCTATATTGGGATTCATCACCAGTAATTAGAAAGTAGTTGACTATGCTAAGAATTCCACATATCAAACATGTTTGAAGGAATGAGGCTTTTTCTTGCAAATAAAAGTATTTTTAAAGTTGACAACCAATCTTCACTTAAATGAAAGTCATTTTAGATGTTAATTATAAAGTAATTTAACTGATATGACTTTTAACATATTTAAGAAATCTAAAGTTCAGTGTCAGAACTTGAAAAGTACTTATTTTTAAGAAATTTTTGTATTTCAGCAACTCTCCTTTGTGTGTGTGTGTGTGTGTGTGTGTGTGTGTGTGTGTTTGTGTATGTGTGTGGTTTTTGGGTCACACCCTACAGCAGCGCTCAGGTGTTACCTCTGCTCCAGGCTCAGAAATTGCTCCTGGCAGGCTTGGGGGACCATATGGGTAGCCGGGATGAGAACCAATGACCTTCTGCGTGAAAGGCAAACGCTCTACCTCCATGCTATCTCTCCTGCCCCTCAGCAACTCTTCTTAATTTTTAAAGCATTTATTCAAAAACGTTAGACATAAAATAAAAACAACTATTATATTCAGAGGCAGACAAGAATTCATAAGCCCTTTTTTGCTCTGTTTGTTTTGCTGTCACATCTAACAGTATTTAAGAACTATTCCCAGTAATAGTGCTCATAGGATCATAGTGATCTGTAAGTTGAACACAGGATTCCAGCATGGAGAGTTACACTTCTGTCCATGGCTCTTTTTTTATGACACCCCTGCCCCCATGGAACCTACCATAAAAACATCACACAATCACTCATCTGTCTTTCTGTCTGAGTTCTTCTCTCTCTGACTGTGTGTTCTTGTACTTGTCTCTTTTTCTCTTCTCTCTAACAAGAATTGCTGGAGCTTCATCTGAATATATGAAGTCTAAACATTTCTAAAGAAGGTTCTCATGATTTATGAGTGTTTCATTTTATTTAAGTGCAAAGAAACACTAAGCAATTACTGAATCACAATTCCTTTGGAAAACATACGGTACATTTTTGAGTGGCTATAAACAAACTATTTCACTGTTATATGATTTCTTTTTTGGAGGCAGAGGGCATACCCATAATGCTCAGGAATTATTCCAGACTGCACTCATGGATCTCCATTGTGAGATTCACAACACCATATGGGGTGCCAGAGATCAATCCTGGGTCAGCCACATACAAGCACTGTATCTGCTGTATTATAACTAGGTCTGAGTCATATTTTGTTCCTATTTTAAAATGCAATATGAAATATATATCTATTGTAATAAATTATATGCAGTTTAAATTTATTATTTATTGTTAAACACTAAGGAATGTCTGACATTTTCCTCACTCTGAATAATGATTCCATTTCTTTGAATTTTTGACTCAAAAAATCTTTCTGCAACCAAATGCTCTACCATTGAGCTATACCGTCTCTTCAAAAAAATTTCTAATGCACATTAACTTTTGTCTTCCTATGAGTCAACAATCTGATCACTTTTCACATTTTCCATATTAATATGGCATATGTGTAACTATCATCTTATAATGTGGCCTCACATATGAGTCAGCATATTTATCTTCCTTTTCTGCATGTACTAAATTAGTGATTTATTAACTTTGAGCTCATAAATAACAGCATTACAGTTCATGTTAGATTGAAATTCATCTAACACTTTTATTACTGGATAAAACATGCCACATACTTCTTTTACTTAGGAATATTAGACAATATTTTGCTTGCAAGCCCTGGGGGTTATCTTTAAATTCAAGTGGCATTGGTCTATAATATTAAATATATTTCAGATTCCTAACATCATAATCCATGATGTTTTTTATCACAGTCATCTAAAGCCTATTTGTCTGCCAGTATAGCTGAATTCCTTTGTTTCCCCATGTACAGTTTTATAGGTGTTGATGGTGGATTTTTGCATTCCTGGTTATCTGAATACTAATCTGATTTGTTATTTGACCTAATGGGCTATTGCTCATGTCTTTATGTTGTTCTATTTCCATTAGCACATTTAAGTGGGTATTAAATATTTAAGTGAGAAAAACAGGTGTAGATCTAGGTTGTCCCCTTCAGTTATCAGGGCTTTTATGGGAGCACTGAATTTTTTGGCACTGAATTATAATCCTGTAGTATCCCACAAGTGCTTCGAAAGAAAGTTTGGGGAGAATGGAGTGCAGCCGTGTTTTGGGGAGTTAAGTGTCTGCACAGGTTCAGACCAGTGTCATCCCTGGGACTTTGGAAGGTGTTCCCACGTAGGGCAGAGTAGAAAGGATAGTTCCCAAGTCCTGTCAGTGGACCTGATAGGATATAAACTTGGTCTCAACTAACTCTGACCCTTTCTCTGGCTAAGCAGACCAGAGCCACAGGTGGAAAGAGAGCCCTCAAATACTTGACAGCTGAAGTTACAGGGAAAGTGAGGATCTGAATTTACTTTGTGTTGGATAATTTACATAAACTCCTCAATTTGAGTTTCTTCCCAGGAGAGGGAAGAAACCAAATATTATATTATGGGGCCCGGGAGATAGCATGGAGGTAAGGCGTTTGCCTTTCATGCAAAAGGTCATCGGTTCAAATCCCGGTGCCCCATATGGTCCCCCGTGCCTGCCAGGAGCAATTTCTGAGCATGGAGCCAGGAGTAACCCCTGAGCGCTGCCAGGTGTAACCCAAAAACCAATAAAATAAAATAAAAACCAATAAAATAAAATAAAATAAAATAAATAAAAAACATTATATAATGATGAATTTAAATGATTTCTAAGAATTCTAGGAAACTTAACAAAAAACATTCATTGAATGTATCTTTACTTTCTGCTCTACTTTTTATCAAAATTTCCATTATCAGCATAAAAATGTTTAATATTTTCTGATATGTAAACATTTCCAGGGATCCCAAAATTAATCTAAATGTCATTGCCAGCATTGCATTTGGTTCCTTTAGCACCACTGGGAATGAATCCTGAGCACAAAACCATGAGTAAGACCTGAGCAAAGCCAAGTGTAGCTTCAAAATATAAATAAACAAATAAATAATTATGATAATATCTTCATCTACCATATCTCATTTATCACTCAGATATCTCTTAAAATATAGATAAGCTCTACTCTCCATTTTATAGATCTATAATCTAAGGACAGAAACTATTTTAATTGTATAGCATTCACATACAAGTTTTTAAGTCAGCATTTATGTTTATGGATAAATGTTTTATTATGCTTGTTATGTTTAATATGAATTAAAAGCAGTTAATATCATGTAACAAAAAGTTATATTGCTCTTATTATCATGTTAGAAAAGCGTGTAAATGACTTTAAGATCAAAAGATCAATCTTTGCTTAACCATATTTAATAGAATATATATTTTTCTAGAGTACTGGCTGCATAGATACTTTGCTTAACTACAAAAAATATATTTTATAGCTTCTACAATTACTAGAGCACAGATAAAAAATAGGATGGAAGGAAATTAAAAATTAGGTTTTTGTTGTGTTTTGCTTTTATTTGTTTTGTTTTTTATTTTTTGTTGTTTTGGGACACACCCGGTGGTGCTCAGGGGTTACTCCTGATTGTCTGCTCAGAAATAACTCCTGCCAGGCATAGGGGGACTATCTGGGATGTGGGGATTAGGTCCTGGATCAGCTGCTTGCAAGGCAAATGCCACTGTGCTATCTCTCTGGCCCCGTGAATTTTGTCTATTATCAACTGATGTATATTTGACCAAATCAACGGAACTTTACTTATTTAGTTTATACAAAATGCTAACTTAAATATTGGAATAGAAGAATTTTTAAGGTCCAATTTTTTCCAAACAGTTTTATTTTTCAATTCTTCTTTTGATTTTCTTTATGCTCTGTACTCCACCTTTAGTGATTCCCATTAATAATAAATCACTTCGTTGTAAATAACAACCTTCAAGACACATTAAAAATAAAGCTTTCTTTTTTTTTAAATAAAGCTTTCTTATTAGTAAAAGAAACCAAAGGTATGAAGAGCATTGTAGAAATCAAATAAAAAATGTAATCTGATATAGCATTTAGGAAAATGAGCAAAATTTAAATTCTCAAATAATTTCCTTTGAAAGCTTAAATATGTTTCTTAAATAGTGCATTTTATTTATTACTATTTTTAAAATAAATTACTTAAATTTATTTTAAAAATAAACTTGTTTTAAACATGAAAGACAATTTCTAAGTAATTGGACACTCACTGAACTTACTTTATACTGCAGTAAATCTATATGCTCTAAACATGTTTCCAATAGAAATGTTATAATTTCCTCTTCCTAGGCTATAAGCAGCATGTGAACTCATAGATCAGTGAATATTAAGAGAAAAGAGGAGAAAACTAGAGGAAAACAACATTGAATAATCTTAAATAGGGGCCTGAGCTGTGATGCGGAGCGCTAAGGCATTTGCCTTGCTGGCCCTAGCCTAGGACGGGCCAAGGTTCGATCCTCGGGCATCCCCATATGGTATCCCAAACCAGGAGTGGTTTCCAGGCACAAAGTCCGGATTTTGGTGTGATCCAAAAATTAAAAAAAAAAAAACAAAAACAAACAAACAAACAAAAAACAACTTAATAATACCTCTAATACTTTGGTATTATTATATTAGTCTACTAAACAATTTCTTAGAATCATTTTCTAAAATATGTAACTGACGTATAGTAATTTTATAATAAAATAATATTAAACTTGTTTCTCAATTTACTAAGGACTCTCCTGCTTTTAAACCACAGCCAGAAGGAGGGTCCTTCATCAGCCAGAAATAACATTTTTCTGATGATCCTGTTTTATTAATGACCCTTTATGATTACCTTCAGAGACACCAATCTGACCTAACTTAAGGTGCACCAGATTTTTGTGGCTGATATCACCAGGACTTCTTGGCTTGAATAGCTTCCTTTTTCCAGGAATACTGGCAGCTGTTGCCAAGTCACAAAAGTAGGCACAATGTTTGAATCAGGACAGCTCTGTACACTCACTCATTTTTCAAATGAGATATAAACCATGTCCTGAAAATTCATGAGTACACGAGCCCACATAGCAGCAGAAAGCGGAACATTTCAGGAGAAAAAGATAGGCCAAGCCCCAACCTTGCCTAAGCCATACCTGCTGCCTCCATAAACCAGAATCACCATTTTCCGATGGTCATGCTTTATGGCTTGCCCTCTAAGATTCCCTTCTGGGAAAGCAATCTGACCTAACTTTAAGTGTCAGTTTGGGGGCTGATATCACATGGCTTTTTGGAGAAAGTTCAGCACCCTTCCCCAAATATTCCTTCTTCCAGAAATCCTGGCAGCTAAATATATGCCCTAATAGTCACGGTATCAGTGATAGTGCATATACAATAATTTTTACAAATTTGCCTACTACTGTACTTGTTCATTTTTTAAACTTTCTTCTCTCCTTTTTGCCTATTTTTTCCTATTATTTTGAATAACACTGATTTCACTGATCTAGAAACAAATGTATTATGATCCACTATATGATGGAGTTTCTTTAAATAAATTTAAAATTAAAAAACACAACTAAATGTTCTCAAGCTTGCACAGACATTGTGATGCACTTAACATTTATTTTACTGTTTATCTCTTTGCTATTGTTTCATTCCAGAGAAGAATAAAGTGATATTGAGATTATAGTTTCTGGTGAATAAAAAAAATGGCTATAGAGTAGGGTCATATTTTTATCCTTTACCTAATGATAGTTACGTGTCATACACTCTGAATATAAATGGTAATTTGTTGCTAATGATCAGCCTAAGAAATGAACATAATTGTTTTAAAATGTAAAAATGTGGGACGGAGAGATAACACAATGATAAGGCATTTGCCTTGCATACCATACAGATAATGGTTCAATCCCCAGCATTCCATATGGTTCCCTGAGCCTGATAGGAGTTATTTCTGAACACAGAATCAGGAGTAACCCCTAAAGGCCACTAAATATGGCACAAAAACAAAAACAAAAAAAATAAAAAATAAAAATGTTACTTTTTCAGATGTAATACATAAGTCAATTAGAAAATAAGAATAAGAACAGTCTAATTGACAGAAATATTTCTAGAAATTTATCAGAATAGTTCTAATTGTGAATATATTAAATTAACTAATAAAATAAAACAAATGTATTTTATTATTAGTTTCAAGAAATGAATATAATATGCACACAAATTGATAAACTTGACTTAAAATTATATTAATTTAATATCAAAATAGCTATCAGAATGTATTTTATGATTATCAGAATATGTTTCCTCAAAGAAAACTAACTGTGTGATCTTGAACTTAACTCCCTTTGTAGCGCTCAGCCAACTTGAAAAAAAAAATTAAGAACAATAATAATAAATGTGACATTTAAAATTAAAATTTATTTGTAAGACACAGGGTGACCATGTTCTTTCACTTCTTTTTGTCCCTGTAAAAATTACAAATTCTTATCATTACATAAAAAATAATCAGAATTTCTGGATAGGGTCTTCTTCCTACTCTGTCCTTCTTCATTATTTTCTATAACACAAATTTTACTAGAGAAAAGTATAATCATTGAGCCTCAATGTATCTTTTTGTTTGATTCATTAATTTCTTCTTTTTTTTGGGGGGGTGGGGCTTGGGTCACATCCGGCAGTGCTCAGGAGTTACTCCTGGCTCTATGCTCAGAATCGCTATGGCAGTCTTGGGGGACTGTATGGAATGCTGGGATTTGAACCACCATCCTCTTGCATCTAAGGCAAACGCCTTACAGATATGCTATCTCTCCAGCCCTGATTTAGTAATTTCTAACAATTTAAGCAAAGGAGCTCTAAAATTAGTCAGCAGCAATAAAATGAGAAAAATTTCTCAAGGCAAATTCTTTTTATATGTTGAGAAAGCAAGACTAATATAGGATATATTATGTAAGTCAGTCACAGCTCTTACTAGAAAGATCAACCCCAAACCCCTGGTAACTTACCCTGAAGCAAGATAGAATCATTAGATTAATCTTTTCTGCTTTTACTCTAGATACTTATATGTCATATAAAATCAACGAAAAAGACAGTGATTATCACTTTCACAAGCTCAGTTATCATATACTTAAGTATAATTAATCAGACTAGTTTTACTTGTTACAATATTGAAGGTTGTATATTTAAAAGTAGTCCCTCACAAGAATTCAAATCTCCATTCTAAATGTATGCACCAACTCCAATCTAGTGGTTGATATTCCTGTTATCTGCTGATAGTTTTGAGTATGAACATAAAACCTACAATCTATGGGCAGAGCTGAATGGCAGTAATATGCAGCTAATACTTGATAACCAGACATTGTTTTACTCTACCTTTGGACAAAAATTTATGAGACATATCTGGAAGATATGTTCAGCTTAATAAAAGGCATAAATACATAATTTCATATGGAAATTTTTTCTATATCATTTTACAGAGCAACAAACTGTAAAGGATCCAGAATTATGGTATAATCTATCTAGGTAGGGGTAATTGCTACATCACTCTCATCATCAGCACCTCTTGGCCAATCTGCCTATATAACAATGCAATCAGCAATAATCAGGATTACTTTCTTATCTAGAAATGAATGTTAGGATTGCATTTTCTCTAGACATTTCCACCCTTTAGCACCTGGTGGAAGAATTTTATGTATGTGTCCCTATTTAGAATATATTTTAGTTGTGGCAAAGAGAACGTGAAGGAGAAAAAAAAGAATCTAGAATGATGGGATGGGTGTCACAGTATCTACTTCAAGCCTAGTTTTTCTTTCTAGCAGATTTGTTTATTGTGAGTACTATGTTGAGTTTTTTCAGGCATTGTTGAAATTAGTTGCAGGATGGCTAAAAATGACAATTCCTGGATTCTCAAATTCAAAATTTAAGAATTGGACATAACACCAGGAGATTAATTTCAATGAGTCACTTTGTATATCTTGAATAGAAAAACACTAGGTTCATTCTTTCTAAACTGCTTAAGAAGTTTCCTGCCACACATTGCAAGTAAGAACACCAACAAAATCCTACATGTTTCAGCATCTAATAATATAGAATTTCTAGTATGATAAAACAGGTAAATATGTATTTTATCTCAATAAATCATTAAAAAATCTTTAGTAATTATAAAAATTACAAATTAAAATAGCATACCTTTTTAGAACTACATTGTATAGGAACAGATAGTCTAACTGAATAGCATAGAGATTGGTTAATATCTGTGCCATCATTCTTTTAAAAATACTTCATTTATAAAGATTGAAGAGATAGTATAGAGTGTTTGTCTGCCACATGGTTAATACCAGTTCAATACCTGATGCCATATTGTCTCCCAAGTACTACCAGATATAACCCCTAAGCACAGAGACAAAACCAGGCTCTTAGTACCTGAGGTGACCCCCAAACTCAAAATAAAAATAGTTGGGCCTGGAGTGATAGCACAAGGACATTTACCTTGCATGGTGACTACTTGGGATGGACTAGAGTTCAATCCCTGGCATCCCATTTGGTCCCCTGAGCCTGCCAGGAGGATCGAGGAGGATCCCCTGAGTGTTTCTGGGTGTGGTCTAAAACAAAAAATTAAAAATGAAATTAATTGATTGTCAAAAAATATTTTGATTGATATAGTGCTTATTCTAAGAAGTAAAGTTTTTTTATTAATATATGATGATATACCCTAAACATGGACTGCAAAAGAAAAAACACAGTTAATAATGCATATTATGAATGTAAATTAATTGAGCAAGGTGATTAATGGAAGTTCTATTTAAATTACTGTAGTAGCTTCAATCTGTAATCTTTGGAGGCTAATTAGCATGGTTCATTGGGTGAACAGATAAAGTGAATAACCCAGAATACTGAAAATACTATGATTTTTTAATTTAAAAGGCAAGGTAGGTATCTAACATAAGGTTACTTTCTTTGATATGTAAGAAATATCAGTTTGCTAATTATAATTTGTTGACTTTTTAAAAGATCACTAATGACTAATTTGCATGAGCAAACAAGGAACATGATCTAGAAAATCAGAAGTCATAAGAAATTTGACTACGCTTAAAATGTATAGCAAATACCAGGAAGACTATATAGAGTATATTAAAACATTAATTTCTGTTAGAAATTTTATTGAATAAATTTAGAAATGTTATTTTTTAGCATACTTATTAAAATGTTACTACTGTAGGAGCTGGCACAATATCACATTTGCTCCAGATAGAGCATTTGATTCCATGTCCCAATCCCAGTTAAATCCTCAAATACCATATGGTCCCCCAAACCTTACTAGGAGTGATTTCTGAGAACATAGAGCCAGAGTAAGATCTGAGCACAGTCAGGTATGGCCCAAACCACAGCCTATATTTTCTAGATAGGAGTATATATGATTAATTAACAGAAAAGCATTAATAAGAACATTCAAATTGACAGTCACTTATTGCTAATTGCTAGCTAAATGTCTTATGCAAATCAACTTAGACATTTTATAATCTACATTTAATTGCATTTTTTGAGTCATAGGGAAAGTCATATTGTTTTTCTACAGGTTTTCTGACATAATTAGTTATTGATAAGACAGAATTAGTTAACTTTAATGAAAAAATCTTTATTTATTAGTTACTTCCTTAGGTAATAATTGTGTGAGTATTTTTAGCTAAATTTATTAATGTACTAATTTGCAAAAGTCATTGAGTTTTTATACCAGAAAAGTCTTAGGTAATCTAAGCACATATACACAAATATATATATATATACATACATACATACATATATATATACATATATATATACATACCTACATATATATATGTATGTTTGCTATTTTATTGTTTTTGTCAAAACAACTTATATAATAAAATTAGTAATCATATTATATTTTTATGAGACCAAGGATTTTATATGTATATGTTACATTTAAAATTTTTAAGTAAAGTCCTCTGATTTACAAAGTTGTTCATAGTTGAGTTTTAGACATACAATGTTCCAGCATTAATTCTACTAGTGTCACTTCCTTCCATTAATATTCTCAAATTCCCTCCTCTACCACTCGCTCCAGCATACCATCTTGACAAGGACCTTTGTAAGGTCAGCTGTTAAAGTCTTGGTCTCATAACTTCAGTATTATTGACCTACATTGTGGTTTGCATATTTAGCTTTATCATTTTTAAGACACTGATGTACCTGAATCCCCCTGATTTCCACCCACTTACCATCTCTTTATCAATTCCATCTATTTATTTCTTTCTCATCTCTGTACCGTGGGGCAAGAATGATGTAGATATTGTCTGACTACTCTGGGATTTGTTGAAATCATCTCTCAGATTATCAGGTGCTGAACTTTATTTTTTAATTATGAAAATAGTGTTGAGTAATAGACTGCTTTGTAGAATTTCAAGTCAGTTTTCTAATAATTAGCAAATTTTTCTCAGTAACTTGTGATTATTTTCTCTTTTATGAAATAAGGATAAAATGAATTTATTGTGGAGCTAGAGTAATAATACAACAGATAAGGCATTTGCTTTGCATGTAGGTAATCTGAATTTGATCCCTGGCATCACAGATGGTGACCCAAGACCACTAGGAGTGGTTCCAGAGTGCAAAGCCAGGAATAACTCTTGAAAATTGCCAGCCAGCTGTGGCCCAAACACAAACACACACAAACACAACAAACAAACAACCAAGTGTTGGATTATGGAGTCCTACACTACTCAGTATTTGTTCTTCACCCTAGGATGTGATCCAGTGATTGAATTAACCTGTGCGTGTTTCTTGCATCAATGTTTGCTTCCAGACCTACATCTCTCTAGTATCTGGCTTTGTAATCTGAAGTAATCATTGTAATCTTGATTCAAAATATTTGACACTTTTAATTAGCTAGTTACTTTACAAATTAATTTCATTGGTGTTAGAATTTGGCCTCAGATCACTTTAGGTGATCATGACTATCTGCATTAGCTAATAATTGTTTGACATAATCTTTATCTACATATATATATATATAATTTAATCTCATCTGTAGAAGAATCAACTGAATCAATAAACTCAGTTCCTGCAGAACTGTTACTGAGAATATCAATATAAATGTGCATACACTACTCCTGGCAGTGTAAATGATATTGCTACATTGAAAAGTGAACTGACAGCTTCTTATAAAGTTTATTGCATGCTACTCAGAAATTCTACTCCTGGAAATTGTCTTTACTTGCAATAAAATATATCCAAAAGTAAAGAATTGTACAAGGCTTTTAATAGCAATTTATGTATAAAAATCAAAATCTGAAAGTTTGGTATTATTGTTAACAAGTAATATAGAGCTATATGGTATAATATGAATTAAGAATACAAATAGCAAGAAAATAAATATATATATATATATGCTTACTCTGTAGACCAAAAAAACAAAAAACTGGAGGGGCTGAAGTGGTGGCACAAGCGGTAAGGCATCTGCCTTTTTGTGCACTAGCCTAGGTTCAATTACGGTTCAATCCCTTGTGTCCCATATTGTCCCCAAAGCCAGGAGCGATTTCTGAGCACATAGCCAGGAGTAACCCATATGCCTCATTGGGTATGGCTGAAAAAAATTAACAAAATAAAAAAGGATTTGCTCCATAAATGGACCTCAAAGCTATATTTAGTCTATTGAATGACTTTTATAATGTAACATCTTATAAAGCAGAAACATTTGATGCATATAAAGATTACAAACACACAAAATGAAACAATAGTACAGCACACAGGGTTTTAGTTATGCACATATATGACCTCCTGAGTTTGATTCCCAGCACCATATATGGTGTCCTAATACCACAGGAGTGATCCCTAAGTACAGAACCAGGAGGAAGCCTTGATCCTGGCCGAGTATGATTCAAAACTCAATCAACCCATCAATAAATTAAACACACAATTATATTCTACAATGTTAAAAATTAGAATAGTAATTGTTATGATAGTAAAATGTGATATGGAATTAATTAGAAATTGAAAAATAGGAGCCCTGGAGATAGCATGGAGGTAAGGCGTTTGTCTTTCATGCAAGAGGTCATCGGTTCGAATCCCGGTGCCCCATATGGTCCCCCGAGCCTGCCAGGAGCAATTTCTGAGCATGGAGCCAGGAGTAACCCCTGAGCACTGCCGGGTGTGACCCAAAAACCAAAAAAAAAAAAAAAGAAATTGAAAAATAGGATCTTTTTAGAAGATTTATGGAATCTTTATGGAAATATTTATGTTCTTGATTAGCAAGTGGCTGCCTTGTTGTACACATTACTAAATACTTTTTTAACTGAGTTGCTTCATAACAATGCATTTAACTTATGTAAATAATAGCACAGTATGGTAATCTATAAAGGAACACAGATACATAGATTTATAGGCAAGTGAAAAATTGATAAATAAATGAATAAAAAAATGAATCTGCATTCAGAAGTTGTATATTTCAGTATTGCCTCCCTCCAACTTCCTAACTTAGTTTTTCTCTATGCATTGCTTCATAAAATTTTATTTCTAATAACAGAACATTACAAAGATTAAATAGTGGCTAGAACGGTGGTGCAAGCTGTAAGGCATCTGCTGTTCGCGCGCTAGCCTAGGATGGACAGCGGTTCAATCCCCTGGCAACCCATTTGGTCCCCCAAGCCAGGATCGATTTCTGAGTGCATAGCCAGGAGTAACCCCTGAGCTTCAACAGGTGTGGCCACAAAACAAACAAACAGAAAAAGAAGATTAAGTAAATTAGTATGTAAAAAATCATAATGCTGTCCAAGGAACATAGTAAGTATTCAGCAATTCTTATGCAGAACTGGATTTTCCCCTTGTGACCTGATGACATAAATTCTATTGAAATTCATCAGCTAAATTTTATTTACTAAATACTGGTTCATTCTAAATAACAAAATATTTGATAGAACAACATGATGTGACATATTGTCAAAGCTGCAATTTATTTTTATTATAAAAACTAAGGTGCTATTTGCTTATTTGCTACTTTTTGTGTTATATAGCTGACTTGTCCATAATCAGTGACTATAATTTTAGCTGTCTGTGTGGCAACTATGGAACCAAATACATAATGTTTATTAAAACCTTTTTAAAAATGTGACCCTTGGGGCAAGAGAGATAGCACAGTGGTAGGGCTTTCCTCTTGCACTCACCCTATTCAGGGCAGATGGCGGTTCGAATTCTGACATTCTATATGGTTCCCAGTGCCTGTGAGGAGTTATTTCTGAGAGTAGAGCTAGCAGTAACCCCTGAGTGCTGCTGGGTGTGACCCAAACCTTTTCAAAATATAAGGGGCCCAAATACTTAAACATTTTTTACACTGGACACTAAAATTCTTAACTTAGAGCAGTCTATGAAGAAAAGTATTAGATATTTGCACATGATACACAATAGTTTACAATAGTAGTCAATAGTTTTCATGACTTAAGTCAAATATCAATCCATGCAACCCAGGAAATAAAGCTTTCTTTAAAAATTATAAGAACATATATTTTATGATGTTAATAATACACTCCTAGCTTGTCTGTTACCTGAAAGTATGTTGAATTTAATTTCACTGGATAAATTGCCAAAAGTATTATGGATGTCTATGACTGTGTAATCTTAATATTTTTTTGATTTAGCACCACATAATGTAAGCAATGAGGAAGTTATCTTATTGTCTTTTAGGACATCTTGTCACAATGAACTGTCAAGGAAAAATGGTTATTTTGACTGAGATCATTCACCTCAGCCAATGAATTGTTTCTTCAGAGATCACTAGAAAGTTCCTTCTCATGAATTTACTCCTTTGGAGAGTTATTAAGCAAATGACTTACTTAAGAGCAATATAAATATATTTAATAATAGAAATTAATTTAATTAATTAAATGTATTTTATCAGCATTCATTGTAATATATATATATACATACCAATATATTCCTATATATTTCTAAAAAATGTCTAGTATTTTCCTATGCTGTTTAAAGATAAAGATAACTTACAAATATTTCTTTGGATAAAAGATTCAAACTCTGATATCTCAAATTTATTTATCACAAATTTGTGTCAAATCTGTAATGCTATGGAAACCTAATTTTAATCCTTGTTTAAGTTAGTTGACCAAGGTACAGTTTTTTTTTTTTTTTGGTTACACCTGGCAGTGCTCAGGGGTTACTCCTGGCTCCATGCTCAGAAATTGCTCCTGGCAGGCACGGGGGACCATATGGGGCACCGGGAATCGAACCGATGACCTTTTGCATGAAAGGCAAATGTCTTACCTCCATGCTATCTCCCGGGCCCCGACCAAGGTACAGTTTATAACAGTGTATCATATTAAATTTGATCCTCCAGCATATAAAAACAATTTAAAGTAGTTCCAGGGATTTTGCTCAGCAGTAGAACCATTGCCTTTTAACTGTGAGTCCTTGGGTTTGATACTGGCTCTAAAAATAAAAATAAAATAAAATAACATTTAAGTATATGAAAGGTAACTTTAAGAGTAATATATTTAGTATGATTTTAGTCACTATACTAGCTAAAACACTAAGTCTCATTTGTGAAATTAAGTTCATCTTCTACAAACTTTATTCAAAATTCACTAGATAAAATGAAATCAACACTGTTAAGGAAAAGAAAACAAGGTAAAAGAGACATCATGGAGGTAAGATGTTTGCCTTTCATGCAGAGGGACTTTGGTTTGAATCCTGGCATTCCATATGGCCCCCTGTGCCTGCCAGGGGAGATTTCTGAGCTTGGAGCCAGGAGTAACCCCTGAACACTGCCAGGTGTGACCCCCCAAAACAAAAACAAACAAATAAACAAACAAACTGTAATACAAGCTTCAAAGAGCCAAAATTGTGTTCTGATTTTATGTTTTATTAAGTTAAGATGATATAATAATATATACATATTCTGGGATATTTGTTTGTTTTGACCACCACTAACAGTGCTCAGGGCTTACCAATAGCAGGCTACTTGGGAAATATTTCCAGATAGCAAACTGAGGTTTGCAGTATGCAAGGCAGACACTTTAATTCCTGTACTATCTCTGGCCCATTATTCTGTTATTTTCCCAGGAAATCTCATGCATATTTATACAGAGTAGCAGTGGTCATGTACAGTTGAAGAGTATGAAATGGACATAATCAATATATGTGTATGAAAAATGTAGAAAATATCCTTTTGCAGTCTCACTGACCATCACATCCAGCTGGGGAACAGAGATTTTGTATTGTTTGTTCTATTTTTGTTTGGTTGGTTTTATAATGTCTTTATTTAAACACTGTGGTTACAAAACATTTGTTTGGTTCTTATCAGAGGTGTTTGTAAGGTTA
>PVKC010012747.1:0-23504 GCA_004027635.1 Crocidura indochinensis
AGGAAAGTGGCAGGGTATAAATTTAATATGCTAAAATTCATGGCATTTCTATACACATCATAAAAGAAAAAGATATTAAAAAATTCCCATTTACAGTACTGCCTCAAAAATCAATTTGAGTCAAATCCATAAGACATATACATATACACAAATCTACAAATCAATGCTTGAATAAATTTTATTTGTATTTTATTGATTTCTAGTGTTTTAAAAACATTTCATTCCTTATTTTCTTTGTGGTCCCATTGTCTTTTTTTCTAGCAGCTTAAATTTTGCTGTTAGGTTATTGATAGGGGTTCTTTTTTCTCCCTTCATGAACATAGCTATGAACTTTCCTCTTAGACTGCTTTTTCTGTGTCCCACATATTCTGGTAATTCATGTTTCATTTTTGTTTATTTCCATGAAACTTTGGACAGCTTTGATTTACTATTTCCCAATTGGTTGATCATTAGTAAGATGTATAATTTATGGATTTGTTTTTTCATCCAATTTTCTTTCTGTGATTAATTTCCACTTGTAAAACTCATGGTCTCTGAACACTGCAGTTGCCTGATTATCATATACATAAAAGCATATCTTGAGTAAGTTCCACACCCTACACTTAAGTAAAAAATAAACACTGTAGCCTATGACAAAAATGGAAAATAACTGTGCTTACATTGGAAAGCATAACATCCTTTAATGTTCACAAAATTAAGAGTTTCCATTAATTTAATAATAATACTACAATTCAGTATCTCCTTTATTGTAAACAATCTATAGTAGTGGTCCTCAAACTACAGCCCACGGGTCACATATTGTATTTGTTCCCGGTTTGTTTCTTCACATCAAAATAAGATGTATACAGTGTGCATAGGAGTCTGTTCGTAATTTTTGTTTTTACTATAGTCTGGCCCTGGAATGGTCTGATGGACAGTGAACTGGACCCGTTTAAAAAGTTTGAGGACCCTTGAATAGTAATGCAAAAACCTCTCCTCTGTAGAATGTAACTATAATAGAGAACCCTTTCCCTCCTATTACATATTGAGGATTTAAAATTAAACATTACTATTTCAGGCTGGAGAGATAGCACAGTGGTAGGGCCTTTGCCTTGCACATGACAGGATGGATTTCGGTTCAATCCCTGGCATCCCATATTGTCCCACTAGTCAGGAGCGATTTCTGAGAATATAGCCAGGAGTATCCCTGAGCATCATTGGATGTGACCCAAAAAGAAAACAAAACAAAAACAAAATTACTATCAACATAAAACTATATTGCTGAAAATCCTAAAAGATTTTTTTCCAAAGGTAGCTCAACTAATTATTAAAAACTCCCCTCCACAATCTGGTATAACATTTACTTTCTCCAATTATAATTTAATTATTACTCCCACTAAAATTCGGTCATTTTCTTTATTTCTTAATAGCATAAAAATTTCAAGTATTTAAATTATAACAAATTATTTATTTTTTCTCTGATATCAATTATTGCTCCAAGGGTTATATCATCTTCAAAGATAGACTTTTCAATTGAAACTAACCTTGACTATGTTCACATAATGCATCTGACTTTATTTAGTTGTTTTGTCAGTTATCCCAACAACAGATATTTGTTAAATCTAGTTTTATTTTAGAGACTTTTGTGCATATTATGAAATTATTAATAAATCCTTAGTAAGAATGTGGGAACTAAACTATTTTATGTACATAGACATGTAAAAAATTCTAGGAAATTAATTAAATCATTTTATTTACTGTTGTAACATTAATAATAACATTTTCATTAGTTGTTGCTTCCTAAAACATGTATAATTTAAAGCATGTATGATTGGTTTATTAACTTATAATTCCTATGGGAAAAGAATCAAGGTGATTTAACTGAGTTGATTAACTAAGGTCTTATGACTTTGTATGGAAGCTGGTTTGCATATCAAGCTGGTATGCATTGGTTTAGTTGACAAAAGTCAGGCCTAGGGATGACTCTTCTTTGGTGATGCTCAGGGGTTACTCCTGGCTATGAACTCAGACATCGCCCCTAGCGTGGGGGACCATAGGGGACGCCAGGGGATCAAATTGCGGTCTGCCCTAGGTAGTGCATGCAAGGCAGATGCTCTACTGCTTGCGCCATCACTACTGCCCCTAGGGACAACTCTCTTTTAAAACTTAATTGTAGAGTTGTGGCTAGGAGTTGGCCACTGCTAGTTGTTGAACAGAAATCTTATTACTTGGGCTTTCCATATTTATAAGCATTCTAATAACACATTATCTGGGCTTTTTCCACAGTGAATGATAACAGAGAGACATAGAAAGAAACTGCAATCATTTATAATTTAATTTAGAATGAATTTATCATAATTTATTTTATAATCTCTTCATTACATACAAGTCATTTTGTCTAGTTTATAAATTTGGGCAGGCAGAGGTGATTACACAAGAGTATAATTAATTTAAAGTGGGTCTGCAGCAGTCATCAAAGAATCTGGATACATCTATTTAAATAACAATTAATGCTATCACTTTGGAGACATCTCTAAACTTCAATATTGTCTTGCCTTCTACACTTATTATACACACAGAGTACAGGAGATCCTTGTATCCTCAATTTTCAGAGTAAATAATTGTATTTTCCTCTGAGTAATAATTATGAATGTTGCTGCTAAGTGAGAATATAGCTATTCACCTTCAGTGTTTTCTTTATCTTCAACAATGATATTTATACATTATGTACATTATGATACTTCTTGCCATTGAAGTAATTTGCAGTAATTAAGCATTTGAATTTACACTACTCAAGCAGAGTAGAAATTTGTTGAACGATTTTACTGTTAACTTTAATTATAGGCTTTAGGAGACAATAAAATACATAAAATTATCACCAAATATGTGTAGGTAGAAGTTATTCTAAAAATTTGCAGAAAAAAAAAGGTCTTCTAGAATAGCATTAACACATTGGACACTGAAATGTGCCCATCTAAGCTGCATGTTTTTCATAAAATTTCAAAAATGGGTAGTAAAGGATAAAAACCCCTCAAATCTGGGGATTTAAACTAAAATATAAATGATTTTTAACCACAGTGTTTAAATAAAAGCATGGACATTCAAATGAGTGTATCTGTTGATTTCTGAGGTAAATGCTTTCAATCTTATGATAGACAAGATTCAAGTGCCACTTATTTAGAGAATAAAGAGTAATCTAGATTCTTCTCTCTTTACCAAAAGATATATGATGTAATGAATAATTTGAATGATTCCCTGTACATTTTTCACATGTAGAAATATGTTCAAGCTAGTCTGTCAAATTCATAAATGAATAAAATGATAACTTAATATAATGATACAGAATAATGTCAACATACAACTTAAATTTAAGAGACCACAAAATATGAAAATTTCACTATTTTTCTATAATTAGTGTACTTTCTAAATAATGATTATTAGTCTTCATATAATATATTAGCTACATTCCCATTTTGTCATTTGTATTCTCATATGTAATGATACCTTCACGTCAACTATGAAAGTTGAAAAACAAGAAACTAAATTGCAATTAATAATTAATATGAATAGTATTAAGAATTATTTGCTATGCTAAAAATGTAAGTGAAATAGATAAATCATAGTCTTTTCAAGTATCTAAAGCAAAAATGATATAGTTCTAAAAAGAAGTATAAAATATCTTGGGATATTTTACATATAAATCTATACTTGTCTTATAAGGAACATTTCTTAGTTATCTAACAATAAATTGCCAACAATATGTTACCACTTTAAACAGAAATACTAGCTATATGCAATGTTTTTTATAATTCCAATCTCAGTTGGATCAGTAAATTATAATGACAGATATTAATTAATTCAGTGTCCTTATAGTTAAACAAATAGATTTGGTTTATATTTTTTTTTATATTTGAAACTTCCATGCCAATGTAAATTTAATTCAATGTTCAATTAGAGGTACTTTTATTTCTCTCAACAGAGAAGATTTTATTAAAAACACTATAGTTACACAGATGTACTTTTCAGAGATCATATTTTATTTTCAATTTTATTTTAATGATCAAGAAAATCCAGCTACTGTAATTAAATTAGCAGTTACATTTTTATCATATTTAGTCTTGAGCACTGTGACATTTATGGGATAATTTATGTTAAGTTTTAGGGAGCATTCCAACATTGCTCAGGGGATCAAAGGTGTATTCCAGGTAATTGTTGGCCAGAAATAGTACACAACAGGAATATTACTTGGGCCATGAAATGCTTGGATTCACCAAAGTAAACATAGTAGTGCATTAGGGCCCCCAGGGTTCCACCTATTATATCTTGTGGTCTTCCTTGGTTACACTGGACTATGTTATATAGTGCTGGGGAGATAAGCATGATAAAAACAATTATATAGTCATATAGTATTTTTTTGCAGAAAACCTAAATAACATTCATCCATATATTTATTTGATTTAATTTCTTATTTTCTCAATGTTCTAGTTCATTAGATACAATCTTTCATTAAAGATATTTCTGGACTCCTACTAGCCTAATATAACTACTCTTTTAAAAAGTTTCCAGTGTTTCATATAAATTGTATATATACAAAATATATGTGAGCTACTATTTTCTTCATCCATAAAAAACAGATGAATTTTAAGTTTTATGGCTTTGATAAAGTCCTAAAATGGTAGACAATATGACAATTTAAATTGCTGTTGATATATAAAAAACAATATACAGTTTATCTCTATAATATTAAGCATGTTAATAAATTAGTCTTGTGGATATTCCAAAGCAAATAATAGAGAGTAAATCCAAGATATATAAATTTATTCAATAACGTAAGTAAAGGTGTGATAAATAAAAAAGTTACAGATAATAACTTTCAGGTATATTTAAACACATAGGAACATTTGCTACTGCAGATGATAGGATGAATAATGCATCTGGAAGATTTGTAGAAAATGATAAATATATTAAGTACTACTATGTTATAGCAATAAACTTGCTTAGGTTTCTTTATGCAAAGGCATCAAAAACATCTATTTTTCTTTGACTTTTACTTTTTTTTAATCTTTTAATATATATGATATTTTTGTCTGTTTCTAAAAATTTCCTCTTTAAAATTGCATCATACTGCTTTTATTTTATATACTTCCATATCTGATTTTGCATGCAATACTGTGTAATCTATTGCATACATATTCTCATCACCCATTTCTCTGTATGATATATATGCATCATGTTTATATCTATATACTTATATGCAACTTATATATATACATATACATATATATACATTATATATGCATCTTATGATTTACTTCCCTGTTTATTCATATATATTTCCTACAAATATAGTTTGATTCAAATAAACCTCAAACTGTGTACCTCTTCTATTAAAATTGGTATTATTTATATACAAAAATACTGTAATTCCATTAACACCGAAGTGCCAAACTTTCCACCACTGTTCTTAAAGTCATTCTATGCCAACCCTTTGTAGCTGAGAAGTACAATAAAAAGAGTATTGGGGTGTACAGATTTTTTGTTAACTAATTTAAAATTTAAAATTTGGCCCTTTACAAATTTCCTTTATATACAGATATTTTATTTTATTGTTTTTGACTACTTCCACCATATGTCTAAAGTTCTCCTGAATTCTCTATGAATATTGGAAGCCCTCAATTTTCAAATACCCACTAGAATTTTAAATATAGCATGTAGGACTACTGTGCTTTATTTCTGTTTATACCATGGTTCTCAATTCTAGATCTCCTGGTTCTTCTCTAACATCTTTAATCTAATATGCACACATTTTATTCAAGTCTTTTATGCTCGTTTTATTTTTCTTTCTATCCTCAAGGGAACTCTTGACTTTGTAACAATAAAGACAATTTTAAACGGGCTTCTACTATGTTGAATTCTGATATGCTTTTAAAGACAACCCCCCTCCCCCGCAAAAAAAAAACCTGTTCCCTCCTCCTCCAATTCTTCAACCAAAATAAATTACCTTACCTCTAGGCTTTTTTTTTTTTAGCAGTAAATGGTAACACCTACCCATATAAGCAAATATTAAATTTTGTTATTTTATATATTTTATTTGAAATGCTCTTTTTTATTTGATTCAAAGCTTGGGATCATAGCTAGCTTGCAGTGTTGGTGCTGGAGCTATGAACCCTGTTATGAACCCATAAACACATGATAGGTAAATACCCATTTTAACTAGCTCTCTGGCTCTAATTAATTTTATATATAAATACCTACATATTCTCATACTAAGCCAATCTTCCACGTTGTTGCCCAATGATATTTCTGTGAGTTTACTAATAGCTTTACAGATTTTTTTTTAAATTTTTCTAGTGTGGTTTTGGGACCATAAACATTGAACTTATAAAATGCATTATCTCCTTCAAATAATTTATAAAATAAGAGATAATAGGACTTATTCTCAGAGTAATATTCCATTATGAAATATTTTTTACCAGACGTGTACCCCAAGTATAGATATGCTATACATACAATGCCCTTCCTATAGTATCTTCTATTAAATGTTAAGGTAGCTCAAACATTTGTACAGCATCATACCAGGCTCTAATAAAAACATAGGTGATGGGGATGCATGTTTCTTAATCAGAGTTTTAATTCTTTATTACCTACTTAATAGTTTCCACTTACAAATAAGAGAAAGCAAGGACATTGGTTTGGTTCACTGTCATTTTATTTTCTAAAAAGCAAAATGTTTAATATTATTCCACCAATGCACTAATTCATCAACCATTGAGTATAATTATGGTTATGGATATTAAAAATAGCCAAGAAATAGCTCAATGGGCAGGTTCTTTTTTATTAACCTGAATTTTTAAAAATTAATATCTTGGGGCCCGGGAGATAGCATGGAGGTAAGGCGTTTGCCTTTCATGCAAAGAGGTCATCGGTTCGAATTCCGGTGCCCCATATGGTCCCCCGTGCCTGCCAGGAGCAATTTCTGAGCATGGAGCCAGGAGTAACCCCTGAGCACTGCTGGGTGTGACCCAAAAACCTAAAAAAAATTAATATCTTTATTTATGTACCACAATTATAAACATGTTAGTATTGGGTTTTAGTTATAAAAAAGAACAACCTTTTCATCAGTGCAACATTCCCATCACCAATGCCTCCATCTTTCCAAGTTTGATCCCAAGTGTTGCATAAATAAGCTTTGTATAGTATATGATAATCTCAGAGCATATATATATATATGCATTTTATTTATTAGAAACAATCTATAAATGAAGCATACGATTCATATTAAATGAATGCATATTAGGAAAGGAGGCAAATTCCATATTTCCATGTGGCAAAATAATTTATAGACACATTTTATACATACCACAGGAAGCTACATATAACTTTGCTAGAAATACAATAGAAATTAATAGTTACATAAACCAGGAAGTTAAAAATTAATCTGATATCCGCTGTACCAATGAATCAATTCTACTGAAATAATTTTTTAGAAAACTATATAGCAGTTCTTTATAGTGTCTCTTATTTTCCAAAAGTATTAAAAACCTTAGTGAGATAATTTCATAACATTTTGATTAGAAAGAACTGTTTTCTACAAGAGCTCCGAACACCAATTACTTCATATCAAATTTTAAATAGAAAAGTGGATAAGAATGGTCTGCAAAGTGTTTGAAGAAATTACGAAGTATACTCAGTTTTACTGCCATATGGAAAACTAAGAGACCCTTAAAAAGACAAATTATTATGCTTGAAGTATAAGAATAAAAATTTTGATGATTATGATCAAATATTCACACTGGACTCTTCAATGGTGTTTAAATATTTGGATCAAAGCCAGTGATGCTCAGACTTTTCTTGGCCTACTGGTCAGTGAGTTAGCCTTGAAAATTCTTAGGTACCAGAAAATGCCAGGGATTAAAAATGGGCCTTTCTGGGGCAGGAGTAGAACATTTCTGAGCCTTTCTGAGCACAGCAGTAGAGCATTTGCCTTGCATGCAGCCAACCCCGGAAGGACCCCTGATTTGATTCCTTTTATCCTATTTGATCCCAAGCCTGCTAGGAGTGATTTCTGTGCGCAGTGCTAGAAATAACTCCTGAGAGCTGCTGGGATTGACCCAAAAATAAAACAAACAAAACACACAGACAGACACACACACACACACACACAAACAAAAAATAAATTAACCTGGACCTCTGTTCTACAAAGCATATTACAGATCTTTGAGCTAACTTCTAGCCCAATGCTGGCTTTTGTATCTTATCTGCTGTGATAAAATATTAAGATTTGATGGAATCAATCCAAATATTTAACCCTCAATGGATTTAAGGCCTGAGATCTCACAAACAAATTTGTACCTGGGTCACATTAAACATTTTAACATAATTTTTCTCAAAAATAATTTAAGGACAATAAAGTGTTAGACATAATACAATTTAGTGAGAATTAACCCGAAAGTCATTCAAAGAATCTCAAAATATTTAATATTCAGTATTAAACTATTATTCTAACATAATGATTTTAACTAACAAAATTATTATCCTAACATTTAAATACCTATATACTCGAGTATAAGCCAAATTTTTCTGACACAAAATTTGTGCCCAAATCCCTGAACTCGTCTTATACTCAGACCAGACAAGTTTTGTATGATGCACGGAGTCTCCAGTGGTCTTTTGCTATCTGGTCTGCTGGAGGGGATGTCCTGTGTTTCAGTTCAGTCCACAAGTCCTGGCTGAACTGAACTGGATGCCACTGAAATATTGGCCTCACAATATTCTGTGCTTTGTATGTGACCATTAGCAGTGTTGATGATGTCTGTGAAATCAGTGATGATGACAATGTCTATGCTGATACCCTCACATCAGATACAGTTGAAGCTCTGTTTGGACATAGAGAAGATGAGGAAGATGGAACCTAGTTTTGAAAGATTTTAACCTTTGTGACTTAGGTTGATTACCTGTGGAACTATGGGTTTCTGCACTTTATTGAAAAACTTGCTAACATGTAATATTGCTGTCTTTGTTGAGAAATGGACAACTGATGACTGGATTAGAAAAAAATAGACATCTCTATCTCAAGACAAATACTTTTGTTCTTCATCTATAAGACATGGACATATCTAAACACATCATGTATATAAATGTATATACATATATATATACATACATATATATATAAAATCAACCAGGTTTTCAATGAAGCTTATCAGGACTAATAAAAATAGAAACATGGATGGTACAGAAATATTACCAGGGTTAGTGTGCATCCTGGCATGAACTCAACCATGTTTCAATCCCTGACATGTTCCCCTGATCATGAACAGCTTTGGTCCTAGAAACCATTTGCATGCGATTCTGGACATCAAACCCTGGTTTGCCAATGTAAGGCAAGCACCGTACAGATGTACCATCTCTCTGTCCTCTCAAATTCTCTGTCTTGAATAATAAATGTTTGTAGAAAAATGCTTATGCCTAGGACTAAAGTAAATCATGCAAATCAGGTTAGTTTTAGCAAATCATTTGAACAGGTAATAAACACAGTTAAAAGTTATTACAGTATTTCTGAACGATTGCTCAAATATTCTTTTGCATTCACATTCCTTATGATATTCATTAGGTAACAATGGGATGTGACAAGTGTTTTAAAGTCCTCATATTATTTGAATTGTTTAAAATATATAGAATGAACATACACGTATCTATTCTGTGATTTATTTTGTACAAAGTATTAAGTGAATTTGTAAATAAATAAAATGTTTTTGGAATTAAATAACAAGGTTGTAATTCTACTTATTTAACAATGTAATAATTTAACTTATTTTAAAAATGTTTACTGTGTTGAGACATAAATAAGATGTACTGAATGCTTCTACCATACAAAGTTAAAAATAAAGATAGAGTGATTGGACAAGATTTATCACACAATTAGACAAGAGAACTGAGTAAGATACTCGAAGGGGAGTGTGTATAAAGTAAAGCCATCTCTCTTCCCCTTCCCAGTGAGATTAATAGAACACTGATGAAAGAAGTCATAGAATAATAGTAAAGGAAAGCTGTTCATATATTTTTCTTATTTTTTCTTATTATTTCTGGTGAATAAACTGCTAAATATAAATATACATTTCTTCAGAATGTTTCTAGTAATAGAAATCAGTATTACAGGGCCGAAGAGGTAGAGCAAGCTGTAAGACAGACTGCAGTTCAACACCCCGGCATCCTGTATGGTCCCCCCCAAGCCAGGAGTGATTTCCGAACGCACAGCCATTCGGAAAGTAACCCCTGAGCATCACCGGATATGGAACCCCCCTTAAAAAAAACAGTATTACAGTAATCTCAAAAAATTTTAGAGATATGTCATTCAAAAATGTTCCTAAAGGAAACTTTAACTAGGAAAAAATATGATCTGCCACTAAATTAATATAATCTTAAAATCGTGTTTCGATATTATTATAATGTTGCTTCCTTGGTACGCCTATGGATAAGTAAATGTATTAGAGTTAAGTGACTAACTTTCTAAAACAATCGTGACTATTATCCCAACAGTCATGTTAATGCTAGAATTCATAAAATACTAGAATTAATAAAAATAAATTAATAAAATTAATAAAAATAATTAATAAAAAAGGTGACTTTTGTTTTGTTTTGTTTTTAGGTCACAAACAGAGGCACCCAGTGGTTACTCCTGGCTCTGTGTTTTGAGAAATTGCAATTAGCAGACTCGGGGGATCATATGGGATTCAGGGAATCAAACCATCATCTCCTGGGTTGGTTGCATGTGAGGTCAACGTCTTACTGCTGTGGTATCTCTCTGGCCCAGAAAACGATGACTTATAACAAACAAATCTTAGGAAATAGAAGGGAAATTCCAATAAGGTCCCTTTTTTCTTTAAGAAAACAACTGAAAATTTGGTTAGGAATATAATTCAGAATGTCAGAGCACATGCCTGGCATGTGGAACCCAAATTCAATCCCCAGAATAATTAGAAGTACTTAGGATCATATGATCTTAATATACTGGGGATTGTCCTGATGTTTCCTGAGTAATACTTTTGAAGAAATTTCACCAAAAGTAAATAACCTTAAATAAAAGTTCAAACAAAATCTAACTATACATGCATATATACATTTGGAAAGCTTCTATACAAAATAGAAAAAAATAACAATATTTAGAAGTTAAGATTAAAGAAATCAATGTATCATTAAACACATATTATTATTATGTTATAAACTGATATGGAAAACCTTAAAATTTAACTTAATATATGTACAAATACACTGAATACAAAATAAGTTAGTCTGAAAATTTTGAATGTGTATAGACAATATTTTTGAACTCAGAAATATAAGTTTAGTGTTTTAATAAGCAAGTATTCACTTTGATGTATGAGCAAATTTATGATTATACATAAAATAATGAAATGCAATGCTTATTGTGTATATATTCATATTTATATACATATTTGTATACAGTAAATTGCATAAATCTAAACTAATATTGATTGCCGCAGAAATAATCAGTGATGTTTTCTCTTAGGAATGCTAGTGTTAGAAGAAATTCTATATCTGAATAAATGCAAACCTAAGAAAACTATTTGTTCCATGTGCTATTTTATAAATAATTTACTTCTTATAAAATCCACAATTATCTACGGAGTTTAAAAAATTCCTTTATTTTGATTACCTATATTTATTATCTATAGTTGCATACAGAGAATTAAAAACCATAGTGAAAAATGGTCATAAAACAATTACCACAAGGGAAAATCAAAATTGATGAATTCTACATTTCGTATTTTTTTAATTTCCATTACAGTTCATATCTTGAAAACTGTATAATATTCCCTAAATCAGGTATGGTAAATTCATTTCCAAGTTCAAAATAGTGCTTTGGATTCCAATGAACCATAGGAGAAATCAGACTCATTCACAACTAGTACAAACAATGAAATAAAATCAACTCAGGATTCTCTTCAGATTGTATAAATAATTTTTTCAATTAAATAATATCAATCTCATACTCCTAGTTATTACTATAATTTAATTTTAATTAACCCTATTTTCAAGAGCAGAAGATATCTACTGAGATTGATTCTGTGCATCTTCTCAACAGATAATTGGAAAAGTTAGCTAAGCCAAAGAAACAATCCAAGTGCTCAACTACAGGTGAATGGATCTAGAAGTAGTGGCATATATATATATATATATATATATATATATATATATATATATATAAATATATATAGTGTCTGTACGCACACATACACACACGTGCACACACACCTAAAGGAACAGCATACAGTTCCAATCAAGAACAAAACCAGATAAACTGTAGCAACATGGACAGAACTGGTGTGTATCAATCTGAAACAAGTCATTAGAAAAAAATAGATAGTGAATGATCTCTCTCTTATCTTGTTTAAAGCGGCAAAATTTCAAAGGCAACATAATTGACTCAAATTACTGAGTTTGAGACATCAAAACTGGTTGTCAAGCTAGTACAGTGTGAAGGTGTGTCTGTGGGTTTGTATAATAAACTAGTCTACCTTTGAATATTGCTGTTTTTCTTTCCCAATTCTTTGCTTCTGGGGCTCAAGCTGTATTAAATGGTTAGTTAAAAAATAATTTCTTCAATTTTCTTCTAAGTATTCTATGTTTCACTATTCCTCCTGATATTTGCAGATTTATTTAGATCAAATATTTTGTTTACTGATAAAATATTCAGCTAACTTTATTCGATTATTATTTTTTTTTTACAAATATTCGTTATCCTTACTATTTCATTTTTTTTTCATTATTTTTCCAGGTTTTTTGGTAATCCGTAATTACCTTACAACTTGTTCATTTCTATGATTTCATCTTTCCCCTTTGAAGAAATAACATCTCGAATAGGTATATATAAGTTAGCAATTACCGATTTTATATATTGCTTTTTGCAGACTTAATGACATTTAGTTTTCTTCTACATATAAGTATTTTAATTTTATTTTAGAGAACAACTATCTGTTGAAAAGAAATAGACATCTAAAGACACCAGAGTTTCTTTAAGAGAATATGTGTATATGGCTTGAGTGTGGAATGGATTACAGGTCATACATATAGAATTTATTACTACCCCTTGTTTATATTAGATATATCAGGGGCTACACTTTCAGTTGCATTCTGTTGACCAGAACTCAAAGCTTAGCTTCTGCTCTAACTCATCACTTAAGCTTCTAATATGCTTTTAACTCTAAACTAGTTTTAATTAATTAATTAACTTATTTATTTCCTAATTGTTGGAGATACTCTTTCTTAAAAGAGTTCTTCAACTTAGGGATTAAAACTTTTTTAAACCTTCATATGTAATTCTTATTGCCAACATTGTAAATAGCCATAATATATTAATTCCTTATACTACCAAAATAAAATTTCAAAAATGCATATTCTTTATTCTTTCATTAACATTTAAAATATTTTTTTCAGTTCTCCTAGATGTATTGTGAACCTTAGGGGTTCTCAGTAATTATAGCTAATGTGTCTTGCATTCTTCAGACCAAGTAATTGCTGTATCCTCAGGGATCCATCTGACAATACTGGAAAAATTGGGTGGGAGGGAAGTGGAAGATAGGAATGAATCCAGCATCTTGTACTCGCAAGCATTCACATTATGACTTGGACAGTATCCCTGCCCCTTTTGTTGAAATTTTATCTTAAGCAAAATCTTTTCTTTAGAGCACTGGACACAAGGCACAAGTTTCTATAAGAATACTAAAAATAGCAAGTCAAAACTATCTGAAAATAGTGAAAACAGAATTCAAATTAAAGCCACTTTTTATAGAAGTCTAAATGTTCACTTCACTATTGGTATCTATATGTATATTGTTTTATCATTAAATTTAACAAAAATAATTTATAGAACAACCCTTATTATCACAGGGATATTTGAAGAGCACAAACATAATACTAAAAAGTAAACAATCCATTCACAATATATTACATAGATTTTATCAGTGTCTTAAAATTTGTTTAAAATTATTAAAAATGACCAGTCTTATTTTTGGATCTTTGAGAACATGTCTTTTTCTGCCTTGCTGAGAAAAATATTTTTCTTACATATAGAATATATTCTTATGGGTCTTATATTATAGTAAATACAATTCTATCTATTGAATTGCTAACATTTTAGAAGAAATATATACTGGCACATGTTTATTTCTTTTTGTTTTATTTTGTTTTTTTGGGCCTCACCTAGTGATGCTCAGGGGTTACTCCTGGCTCTGAGCTCAGAAATCGCTCCTGGCTCTGGGAACATATGGGATGCCTGTGATCGAACCCAGGACTGTCCTGCGGAGTTGTGTATAAGGCAAATGCCCTACCAATATGCTGTATCTTCTGTCCTTGTGATTATTTATTATGCTTTATTTTTTTCTACTCTTCTCTCCATTAAAAAAACAAAAACAAATTCTTAACTTGGAGTTACTTTCCAGATAGTCTATATCTATTCTTGAATTTCATGAGTTTATTTCATTTACTATGTGTTTTTTACTACGTAGTATATGCATTTTAAATGTTCATGATCCACATAAATTTATTAAAACAGATATGGAAGAAAATTTTGTATGATGAATACAGATCATCTGCTCTTCTCTAATAGCATAAAAAGATCTAAAAATAAAGAACCCAAAAGAGGCTGCATAATGATCATGAGACCACATAATTGTGAGGTTTCAAAGAAGTCAGAATAATCACAAATCATTTTTGAAATGAACTGAGTGAAAAGAAGCTTAACCCTTTATTTTGGTAATATCTGAAATCAGAACGATATTTCAGAGGCTATTTTTAGAATTTAATCATTTCAAAACATGACGATTTTCAATCATGCAAATGTGAAACCTTTATGTTCTGATGCAATATTAATTCAAAAAAAACATACATCACAATTAATATATTGATCTTAACGATGAGAAAAAGCCCTTCACTCTCAAAATGAAATAACATGCGCCCCTTAACTTTGAAGCCAGGGTAAATAAATCTAGATTTATCATAGATTATCTAGGTTACAGACCTCTTGAATAATAACTACTTTATGAATCTTTTCCTCTACTGAAAAATTAAGTCCAAAATCAAAGGACATCACACTTTTAGCAGTTGGAGTTAAAAAATGGACAATTGGGAGGTGTTGACATATATCATTTATGTCTATATTTACCTCTTGGTGGATATCTATTTTTTTTACCAGGCACCAATGACATAATTCTCTCTTGTAGAAAGGCAATTTTACATATTCAGCATAAATCATGTACATTGGTACAAGGTCATTTCTAAAGAAGAAATAAAACCAATAATACAAATATGCATGATTCATATGCATAGATATATATGTATTTATAATAGATACTCATGCTCATACAACCATGCATGTATATATATACATGTATATATTTAGAGAGAGAAAGGGAGACAGACCCTTGTTAAAGGAAACAGGCTCTTGAGGTTATGAAAGTTGAGAATTCTTTTTTTGGGGGGGGTGATTTTCGGTTTTGGTTTTAGGCAGTTCTCCATTGTTACTCCTAGTTCTTCACTCAGAAATCACTTCTGGCATGCTTGGGGGATCATATGGGATTCCAGGTTTTGAACCACCATCCTTCTCCATGCAAAGCAAATGTCTTACCTCCATGCTATCTCTCCAGCCCGAAAGTTGAGGATTCTTAATGACAGAAAGAGTAGAGGGCTATATTTTATGTAGGTTTTCCAAAAGCCAGAACTTTCATTCCATGGCAGGAAACACATTGGTACTTTATATTAAGAAGAGGTAATGCACACACCTTTTGTCATTCTTTCATTTAAATTTTCAATAAATGGATTTAAAGTTGCTTACCCACCTTGGCAAAGAAAGATATGCTATGCTCAGATTAGATCCAATGCTAATCTTTTCCAGAAATATTCTCATAAACATAGGAGAAGTAATATTTACCAACTACAGGGAATAATAAATACCTTCCCAAGTCAAGATGACACCTGTAAGTTTGATCATTTTTCTCTAGTGTTAGTTTTTAGGCAGACTGCCATAACTGACCAGATGACTCCATATTTGTTTCTTCTCTTTGATACCAAAAACCTGCAGAATTGATTAGATGCCTTCTTTATGTGAAAGATTTGAAATACCTGCTATAATAAGCTTTGAACCTAGATATATCTCGTACATCTTTATTTTCTACTTTTAAGAGGTAACCTTTTTTGCTTTAAGATTGCCAGCTTGAAATCCTATAACCAGGGTAGCTATTTACCTAATGAGAAGAAATGTTTGATAAGTTGGTGTTTACATGGACAGAGCCATTTAAACTTTTCGCTGTTTCCAAGGAAACAATATGCTAATGGCGCATAAAATGAATATTAACATTTCGCTAGAGTTCCATTTTCCAACTTCGAGCTCACCCTGCCCAGTGCACACGCTTCAAAAATCTTATCACAATAACATTCTGTGCAGAATGAGTAGGCAGATGTCTGTTGATCCAACCCATTAAAAATATAGAAACCTCACAAACAAAATGGCATGCATTTTATTTATTAGGGTTTATGTAGAGATATTAATTTATTAGTCACCATGTGGTAATGTTTATAGCTTTCATATCCAACAGTGATATGAGGATGGAATAGTTCAGTGCTTATGCAGGTGGGTTGAGAGGCCACGGGATTATAATAGCAGTATTTTTTGGAGGCCAGGAGGTGGAAGCCATTAAACTAAAGACCTGTACTCTAGCACTACAACTAGCTCCTTAGCCTTTATTAATTTAACTCTTGCACAATTTACATAATGAGCTAGAGCTTGAGATCTTCAAAGTTATCACGACTATATCAAATTTATGGAGAAGTGGAAACCATGAATAAGGGTTACTGGCAGTCTTTCACACTGTTTATCTCTTTGAGGTAGACAGAATTCAAATTACTTTCATTAGCTGAGCAATATGCTGTGGAAAATGAGTTGGGTTCTCATCAAGAGGCTCTTTCATTTGCATTTTTGCTAAACTACCAAGCTGCTGTTGTCTAGATGCTTAAGAGCTGTGAATAGGAGCAAAAAGAATTATTTCAGGTAAGTAAGCCAGGGGGCATTTGTGCATTCGATTAAAAGAAAAGTGTCAATGAACAGTGGGAACTGTGCTTTGCATTGCAAAGGGACAATCTTCTACAAAATTAGAATCTAGAAGGCACAAATGGATTAATTGCCCTCCCGGACACCAGCACTACTGGCAAAGCTAGAGGTTGTTCTGTTGATAAATAAATACTTCTGCATGAGAGTATTCTAGCTAGCTAAAAGTTTAGAATTTCAATTAAATAGTATATCTTTATGGTATAAAATAGTCACTTAACACCTTCCTAATCTCATGAATGAATATTTGGCTGTTCTATGCATTCATGTCACACAAAAGGAGAAATAATCTACACGAGTAAAGAAAAAATTGTCAAAAGATGTATTGTATAATTACCATGATTTGAACTGGGGATGGTCATGTTCAAGGTAGGAGTCTTCTTCATGCTATTTTTCTGGCCCATATTTAGACTACTTAATTTCTAAAAATTATCAATTGGTTTCTACAGATAAACTTAATACAGAGGGTGTATGGAAATAATTTTCACAGTTCTCTCACTCAATATTTTAAGAGGAAGTATAGGCTGACAGGCAATATGTTCTTCATAAGGGATATCAAAACAGATTTAAAGTCATGAGATCATTGATATAAATGAACTTATCTTCAAAACTACAGAAAATAATTAGATCCTATAAAATGAAAAAAAAATTTTGTTCAGAACTTTAGAAGAAAATATTATCCCTGAAACCAAAGACAGTATTAGCAAGATCCTACCATTAAAAACTGCTAATCATTTCATATTTTCAAATTGTAAAATTCAATTCTATTATTTAAATTATATGAGCAATTTAAGCAGACATTTGAATGTATTAATTAGACTGTGCTATTTTAATAAAAATAAAATAAGTACACTATATTTGAAATAAAAAATACCGAACCATTTCTGATATATTGTTAGATAATAAAGTACAGAGTAACAAACATGGCCATATAGAAAGCACATCCTTTCTCATGTATAATGCAGATTGGAAACAAGCATGGGGCACATTAGACTTCTTGCACTGATTACAAATTAGGCAGGAATTAAATTTACATCTGTTTGATTTCTAAGTTTGTTTTTGTACAATAAAATTTCAGCTATACACGCACATATATACATATACATATATATTTATAAAACAGTAAGAGAAGTGCTAATGATGGATATAGTGAAAAGGAAACTAATTTGCTGCTGGTAAAACTGTGTCATGGTTCAACCACTTGGGAAAACCATTTGGAGATTTCTCAAACATTAAAATGGAACCTATATATGAGCCAATTATTCTGTACCTGCACGTGCACCCAAAAGACTAAAAACAATAATCCAAATATATATATGTATATATATATATATATATATATATATATACTTATGCTATTGCCTTTATATCAACACAACGAACAAAAGAACAAACTGCACTGAGAAGGGGGAGAAGAAGCAAGGGATAAGACTATCTTAAATTTAGGTTAAGAAGTGCTCTGGAGCTTCCTGTACTCTTATAATATCATTATTTGGATGAATTAATAGAATACAATAAAAGCAACAACCTGAATAAATACCACCTTTTTTTTTGTTTCAAACAAACATAAACAAAGGCTGTTTTTTCATTCTACTACAATTAAATCTTGCAGGAGATTTTCAATTAATCTCTTAACAAGCTATTTAAATGAAATTATTATAAAAATTGTCTATGTATCTGTTAATAAAAACACAACTATCATTTTGTTAACACCATATACTTCTTTATAAAATCACATGTGGCTATTTGATAGATTTTTCTTTCATTGATTTCTAATACTATTTCCAATACAACCAGTTTAATTCTTTCTATGACAGTGTGTTCTAAAAATGCAATCCCTTGGGCCAGAGTGATAACACAGAAATCAGGACACTTGCTTTGCATGCGATCAACCAAGCATCCTATGTGATCTCTCAAGCATGCCAGGAGTAATTTTGAGCGCAGAGCCAGAAGTAACCCCTGAGTGCCAATACCAACACTCCCACCACAAAAAATAAGCAAGGCACTTCCATTAATCCAGCTAACTAAACCTTATATTAAATTAACAAAGTTTATTTTGATGGTTTAGTTTAACTCAACAAGGAGAAATTAAGAGGTTTTTTCTTGGGGGGTCACACCCAGCAGTGCTCAGGGGTTACTCCTGGCCCTATGCTCAGAAACTGCTCCTGGCAGGCACGGGTGGAGCACCGGGATTCGAACTGATGACCTTTTGCATGAAAGGCAAACGCCTTACCTCCATGCTATCTCCCGGGCCCCAGAAATTAAGAGTTTTATTAATTGATTAGTTGCTATTAAATATATGCATCTTTTTATATATATATATATATATATATATATATATATAAAATGCATAGAGTATTGTTTTCAACAATACTATACTATGGAGAGGAAGTAAAATACTGACTTGGGGAATAAAAAGGTATTCAGTATTTGCTTGATTACTTGGAGAAGACTACCTTTGAGGAATTTTATAATTCTAAAAATCCCAATTCTGAATATTTTTAGAATTTTATAATAAAAGTAAATAATGATATTTATTTTGGAAGAAATATTTATTACATTACAATGATTAATTATTTTTAGGTACTAAGATTAATATTTATTCTTTTTTATTATTATTTTTTTTATTTGGGGGGGGTCACACCCGACAGCACTCAGGGGTTACTTCTGGCTCTACGCTCAGAAATTGCTCTTGGCAGGCTCAGAGGACCATATGGAATGCTGGGATTTGAACAACCGACCTTCTGCAAGCAAGGCAAATGCCTAGCTTCATGCTACATTTCCGGTCCTTTTATTTATTCTTTTGCATTTCAGTTTAAATAGTAAAAAAAAAAATGTGTGAAACAGAATAATAAGAAATTATTTTGGACAGAAATAAAGATATCATGGCAATATAGTGTTATCTGATTATATCTGAATGGTGTAGAAAGAAACAGTACAAGACGAAAGAGAAACAGCCAATTTTACAATCCAGGAAGATGACTAATTAACATAAGTGACATGGAAGAAGCCATGTCATGAAAAGCAGTCAGTAGCATTTCAAAAGTCACAACAGTGACAACATTTACCACAAAAGTATAGGATAAAACAGCAAACACTTTCATATCTCCAGTAAGTTAACATCAGTTATGGACATCTAAGTGTCACTGCATTGAATAATTATACAGTAGATTTTTTTTAAACTTTGGTATAAGATTTTAATTTTTAGGAAAGAAAAGAATGAGAAATTTATGTAACGACTATGAATTATTCTTCCCAAGTATCACATTATACTTCTTAATTTTAAATGATAATGCAGACTTGAGAGCTAAGTTTCTAAATTATGAAATCACTAAAACCTCCAAGCATTAAAATAAAAGAGAATTAACTGACAAAAAAAAAAAAAAAACAAGAAACACAATGCACTTACCATCATGATTAGGATTTCCTAGCGTCCATGGCTCATCTGAATCAAAATGAGTATCTCCCCCAATCCCTGGTCCAGGGAAATAGGCATGTGCTAAAAATCCTCCTTCTCCATCAAAGGGAGAGCTGTCACCATGAAAGCCAGAGGCAAAAATGATGGTTATATCCACATCACGTTTGCCATTTTCTAATTCACTGTAGGGAACTTCTTCGAATGTCAGAGGAGTCACATTCTGCCACACATCAAAGGCTCGACGGATAGCTTTACGGGTCTCGGGGTCCCCTACTTTTGGAGTCACATTCTTTATGCTGAAATTTTAGAGAAAAGAGAAAAATCAGTATTTGTTCGGTATGCAAAATCAGATCTCACACAAAGTTTAATCTAGATAGCTGAGTACTAGATTGGAAAATCACTCTGTTAGGTGAGAAATAAAATCAACTCGCAATGTACTAAATTATTATTATGGGCTATTTACTTCTCATCAATGTTGTATATATCTATAGTACCTAGAAATAAAAAAATTTCTGTAGAATGAGGAACAGCAGAATAAACAGATTCTTTAGGAACTGCCCATGGACAACAAAATAAAAGGCAAATTTTTCGAATTATCAAACAAGTGACAAGAGTTTAATGCTACAATAAAAACTTCCACTTCTTTGTAGTTATAATAACTTTATGGGTACATATAGTTATAGTATACGATTTCAAAATACTTCTTTGCTTGTCTTCTTTATATTTAAACATGGCAAGATTACATTATACTTTGGGTATCTTAAAGAAAAGGTCATTTATAATTTCTTGTACATTACTGTTTTATTATAAACTTATTTTAATAAAAATAATATAAGCAAATGTTTCTTTTTAACACATGATACATTTCTATTAATTTGACAATAAAGAGAAAAGGATAAAGTGTACTTTATTTAGCATTACTGTGATACTTTATTTTGATCTACTTTGCACATTTTTATTTTATCTTTTAAAATATTTTAAACAATTGTGATTTACAAATTGTTTAGATTAAGTTTGAGCCAGATAATGCTTCAGGGATAATCCTACTACCAGTGTTGACCTCCTTCCACCAATGTTCCCAGAATCCATCCCATGCTACCACCCATGTCCCTAGCCTGCCAGAATAACAGGCCCTATTTAAAGTTTGTATCTCATTATTTTATTTTTGTTGGTTCTGGCTTGGATATTTAGTTATGTCCATTTTTTTAGTTATGTTCATTTTTAGCACTACCAATATACTTGACACCACTTGGCCTTTGGCCCCCAACATTTCATATTTATGTTTCTCCTTCGTCACTCAGTCTCCTTCCTTCTCCTTACTATTTTCTGTGGCCAAAAAATAAATAATAAAAAATCCTGTGCTTTATACTGTAGATATAGTAAGTTCATACTCTCTTAGTAAAAAGTATTGAAAAGGGTTATGACAGTAGTACAGAGGGTAGGTTGCTTGTATTGCAAGAGCATGACCTGGATTTGCTCCCTGATCTATGGACCCTTGAGGCTCACCAGGAGTGATAAGAGCCAGGAAGAATTTTTGAGTACTTCTGGGTACAGCTCAAAGCATACAAAAAAAACTTAGATAATAAATGAATAATTTCCATGGGAGTGATAAGCGAGTGTAAAATACTTTTAATAACCTTAAATCACGAAGCAATAAATATTCTCTAAAAACTACATAAGTATCTAATATGGCTCAAAACAAGCAGAAAGAAACAAAGTTAATAGATATATTTCATAGGAGTGACAAGTGTCAATAACTTTAACTAATAAACTTAGATCATAAATCGAGGCAAGAGTGATGCCTCAGTGGTAGGACATTTTGTCTTGCATGCGGCTGACCCAGGATGGACCTGGGTTCTATCTCTGGCATCCCATACGGTATCCCAAGCAAGGAACAATTTTGAGTGTATAGCCAGGAGTTACCTCTGAGTGTCACTGAATATGGCCCAACCCCCCCCCCCACAAAAACCAACAAAAACAAAACAAAACAAAAAAACCAACCCCCCCAAAACAAAACCTAAACCTTAGATCATAAATCAATAAAAACTATATCAATGCATAAAAGAAATATATTTGGATTAAATATTTACTTCAATCCAATAAAATAATGGGTATTTAAAACAAAAAAATGGGGGCCCGGGAGATAGCATGGAGGTAAGGTGTTTGCCTTTCCTGCAAAAGGTCATCGGTTTGAATCCCGGTGCCCCATATGGTCCCCCGTGCCTGCCAGGAGCGATTTCTGAGCATGGAGCCAGGAGTAACCCCTGAGCACTGCCGGGTGTGACCCAAAAACCAAAAAAAAAATAAAAAATAAAAAATAAAAATAAAACAAAAAATGATGGGGTAATAGCTAAAATTGTGGCATTTCTAAAAGCATGTCACTATAAAAGAGAATGATAATTATTTTAAAAGTAAATTGAGATTTATAAGTATCAGTAGAAAATTCAGTGAGAATTTTACAGTATTCTTATACAACAAGAGAGTCATAAACTTTTTAAAACTCAGATATAAAATAATTTATCATTGTTTTTTAAAAATATTCTAGAATAGTTGTACTCCATGCACCAATGCATTGGCACCAGTCCAGAGAGGCAGATGAAAGCACTATTATGAATGAAAATGGGGACTCAGGCTGACTGATATGAGTATCAGAGGGAGAGACAGACACAACATAGCCTTAGTCTTCCGTGGGATATAAGAAAAACTAAAGACAATATGGTAAGAATATCCAAAGACAATAGAGATGAGGGCCAGAAGGAGCAGCCCTGATATATAGCTTACCACAAAGAGCTAGAGAAATAACAGCACTAATAACTACCATGACAGTGAGAGTGAGAGAGAGAAACAGAATATCTGTTCAGTAGACAGCCAGGGGGTAGGGAAGGAGGAAAATGAGGAACACTGGTTGTGGGGAAAAGTTACAGTGGTGAAGACTAGGGTATATTCGATGACTAAAACCCAACTATGAAAATTTTTGTAACGACG
>PVKC010012748.1:0-23507 GCA_004027635.1 Crocidura indochinensis
GAAATGGAGATTCCTCCAAAAACTGGAAATCGAGCTCCCATACAATCCAGCTACACCACTCCTAGGAATATACCCTAGGAACACAAAAATACAATACAAAAATATTTTCCTTACACCTATAATCATTGCAGCATTATTTACCATAGCAAGACTCTGGAAACAACCAAGATGCCCTTCAAAAGACGAATGGCTAAAGAAACTGTGGTACGTATAAACAATGGAATATTATGCAGCTATCAGGAGAGATGAAGTCATGAAATTTTCCTATACATGGATGTACATGGAATCTATTATGTTGAGTGAAATAAGTCAGAGAGAGAAAAAGAGAGAAAAATGCAGAATGGTCTCACTCATCTATGGGTTTTAAGAAAAATGAAAGACAATCTTACAAAGAATAATTTTCAGACACAAAAGAGAGAAGGGCTGGAAGTTACAGCTCACCTCATGAAGCTCACCAGAAACAGGGATGAGTTTAGTTAGAGAAATAACTACATTGTGAACTATCCTAATAATGAGAATGCATGAGGGAAATAGAAAGCCTGTCTAGAGTACAGGAGGGGTTGGATGGGGAGGAGGGAGATTTGGGGACATTGGTGATGGGAATGTTGCACTGGTGATGGGTGGTGTTCTTTACATGACTGAATCCCAAACACAATCATGTATGTAAACAAGATGTTTAAATAAAATATATTATAAAAAAAGAACATTGCTAGGACAATTTAGGTTTATGATTAAGAGGCTGGAGAGTATTAAGATTAAAAATCATTCTTGGGTCTAGAATCTTTTCAGATTCGGATCTAACCCTAAAACATATAACATATACACAAGTCCAAGAAGTAGCACTGTTCCCATCTTCACTATCTTACAATCCATTCTACATAAGTAACAGAGTAAAATTTAAGTTTGATTCTTTGCTATCTATCTAATATATAAAAATTATCTATCTATATATAATATCTATATAAAAATTTAAACCCTTATATGGTAATGTAACCTCATTTACTACTTACCCAACAGCTGTTTTTATTTCTAACATTCCATACATCCTTTATATTTCTCAGAAAGTTTGTTCTATCTCAAAGCCTCTACATTCCACTAATATCACACAGCCCCACATCTTCCCATCACTAGCTTTAATTCTATCTAGGTTGCTACCACAAAAATACTGTCTTGCATCCAAAATCAGACTCATTCTCATTACTCTCATCCTAGACAATCTTGTTTATCTTCCCAATATTGTTATCTGTAATATATATCAGTACATAAGATTATTTACTGTTGATCTACCTTTGATTTGCTTATAAAATTTGAATTCCATGAGATCAGAAACTTAGTACCATCCATGGTAAATTACTTCTTGTTCCAAATACTCCACCTAAATGAATAGATCAAAGGAAAAAGTTTTCTACAATGACATTCACACAGATAGATTAATAAATACCATCTTTCATATAATTGTGATAAAATTAAATTGAATGTATAAAAATTTATGGTATAGAATTTGGCACATGCTAAACTTTCAATAAATTTTAGTTATTGTTGTTATTAAGTAACAATATATAAAGTGACAGAATACTTTCAAGTACTGAGCCAGAAAAATGTTAAGCAAAGAAAAATGAACAAAATGATCTGGTACCAATTAAAATACTCCATAAAATATCTAGGGAGAAATTTTCTGACAGAAGGGAAAGACTCCTTATAGTACATCCAGTGTTTGCATATTAAATCTTTTTTGTTTTGTTTTATTTGGGGGGGGCACACCCAGTTACGCTCAGGGGTTACTCCTGGCTATGTACTCAGCAATAGCTCCTAGCTTGAAGGACCATAGGGGACACCGGGGGATCAAACCACAGTCCTTCATAGGCTAGCGCCAACAGCCACCATGCCACAGCTCCTGTATATTAAATATATTATAAAGACAGTAAACCTTGGGAGAACGTGCCGGTACAATATACAAAACTTAAATGAGAGTAGAGGCAAAATGGAATAGTAAAAAGAACATATTTTGGGTCAGATCTGGATTCAAATCCTAGTCCTTCCACTCTACTACTAGGTGATTTGCTGAAATATTCATTCTCTTTGAATATCCATCCGTTTCATAAGCTATAAAATAGTTTAATGTGGTGGTTACACTGAGATCAAATCAAATAATAAATGAAAAGTATCTGGTTTTAAACAACTCAATTGTTATTATTACCATCTCTGAAAAGATTCTCAAAATTTGGCAGCAAACAAAAGTTTCTATATTGTCTAAGTTTTAAAACTTTAGCTAAAACTTAGTATTTCTATTCTTTACCCACATAAAGTGAAAGTATCATTCAACACAGACTTTGCCCTGCCAAGGTTCACACAAATAACCAGTCACAGTAAGAGCAGTGAGAATATTTGTAACACCTCTCCCCGTGTTCGGTTCCTGGGAAGAAAACCAAGGTTATTTTCTAACCAGAAAGTAAAGGGTGCTCTTCCCTGCTTCCCCTCTGCTTCTATAAAAAAAATTTCCCACCGCTCAGAATGTAAGACATAATTTAAAGAGGACAACCAGTAAGGCTTGTGAACCTAAATTTAGACCTACCAGCTGTGTTTTGGTTAGCTAGTGCATAAGACACCAGCAGGACACTGAAATATCCAGGAGACTCTTCTCTGAAGACAAGTTTTTCATCTATCTATCTACCGGAATAGAGCAGGCAGAAGGAACAGAAGGAGAGGGGGTTGAACAGTTTTCACCCTAAGAAACATGGTGTCCAGAACTTACACTGATGCCAGACTAACTTCTGTGGCATTAAACAGATTTTTCAAAACTCAGAATAGAATGTTACAATCAGAACTATAGATTGATGATGTCTTATTATTTCCCAGGAACGATGCTTAACTCTCCATCTATGTTTTTGTTTGGTCCTCACCACCCAAAGAGAAAAAAAACATGTTACAGATGAAGAGACAAGGTTCAGAGAGACTCAGTGAATTATCCAACTGAACACATCTAAAGTTAGAGTCAAGACTCAGATTTATAGATTGCCAAGCCAACAAAGGGAAAGTTTCCTTCCCCTTGGTCTTTCACTACCTAAGGATCAGAATCAAGCTTATCACTGATACTAAACCCTGGAGACAGACTATATTCTAGCCTGTCTTTATACTATCTAAGATTGTGAGATTTGATTTCAGGTCAAGAAGACATAATCTGCAACGTGTTCAACTCTGGATAGGAATTACTCTTAATTGAGAGGGGTTTGTCCTTCACTTTTCTATGTGTGGAACCCTGGACCTTTGACAGTCCAGCTCGACTCCACAATCATCTTTATCACAAATACAATATTAAGGACGGCAGAGTGGCACTAGGAAGGAGCCTGCATTCCTGACAACGCATTCCTCCATTTCAGTCCTATACCCAGATTTCTTTGACACAAGAGCCATGTTTTTAGATTTTAAAATTATTTAGTAAAATAAGTAAACAGATATGAAATTATGAAGCATTAGTGTCTATTTCAGTTCTACATTGAAACAACTTGCATCCAATATTTATCAAAAATTTCATGTATTGGAGACTTGACTTAGACTTCGATGGATTGGACATCCATCATCCAACCCCGAACCTCAGATCCCAATACAGGTACCAGCACAGATTTCAACACCAGTACCATGATTCAAACTCCCTTTGGGGAGGCCTGAATGCTGCCCTGGCACCAACCTATTCCAGGGTAGGCCCATAAGACAACTTGATGATGAGGAAACAGCAACAACTTGATCTAAGGGCAGGTTTCCCTACTCCACCACCCAATGTTGAGATGAAATCAGAAGACACTCTGCCCTAGGATCTGTACAAGAACCAATATCTCTATTTACAAAAGACTGTCTACAAGAACCACAATTAAGCAGAACTTTTCCTGGAACCACAAAGAAAAACTTTATCCTAGTCTTTATACTAGGACCTGTACAAAAGCTAAGATCTCTAACTACAGAAGACTGACTTTGTCAACTGCGACTGAGCAGAATTTTTTTCTGGAAACATAGAGACATTGGGGTTGGACAACCAACATGCTCGGAACATGAACAGTATGCTTCATGGGCAGAAACACTCTGTATCTCTTAGGTCAAAGGAATTTTCATTCTAATTTCCCCCAATGTTTAGAACTTGAATCACTTTTTTCTGTTTCATATATTTTTTGTTGTTTGTTTTTGGGCCACACTTGGTGACACTCAGGGGTTACTCTTGGCTATGCACTTAGAAATAGCTCCTGACTCAGGGAACTATATGGGATGCCTGGGATTGAACTGAGGTCCATCCTGGGTCAGAAGTGTGCAAGGCAAATGCCCTATCGCTGTGCTATCACTCTGGCCCATTTCAAATTTTTGTCTTTTTACAAATTGAGAAAAGAAAAAAAAAAGAAAAATGGATGGCACCCAGGGTCAACTGGTATCAGGAACATTGAGTGGAAAAAAAAATGAGGTCAGCTCTAAATAACCAAACCAAAGTCAATGACAACAGAATCAAAATAAGCGAAACACAAACTGGACCAGTTACACTAATAGTCCAGTCTGGGGTGGAAGTTTGGGATGCATGTGGGGAACTCTAGTGGAGGGAGGTCAACACTGGTGGTGGGAATGCCCTAATTCACTGTCACTAAACACCTGAAATACAACTGTGAAAGACTTGTAATTCACAATGGCCTCCATAAAAAAATAAAAAAATATATTTCATGTATATCCAACAAATACTATGCAAGGCTCTGGGAATGTAAAATGAATAGCATACTATCCTAGTCTGAAAGGAATTAATACCCCACTGAGACATAGAAACAAAATTGATATAGAATACTATGTTTAGTGCTATAATAAATGTATACAGGCTGTTGCTATGTGAACACAGAGGAGTCCTACCTAACAGACTCCATCTGCCTAATAAAATTTACAGCTTTGTTTTCTGCTTAAATTAATTTTATTTTACCTTGAGCCCTCAGCACATACTATCTGTATCTTGACTATAATACTTATACTTAAGAAAACATTTTCTTTGTTATTTGTCTATAAGTGTCATGAAGTCAGGATCCTTTCCTTCCTAATATTTGCCATATAGTTCACTATAAATGCTCAAATTATTCAGAAAAAACAGATCTGGGGAGACAGTACAGGGGTTAAAGCACTTGCCTTACATAAAATTAACCCAGTTTCAATCCCCAATACTACATAAGGTCCCCACACATTGAGCCAGGAGTGAGTCTAAGCACAGTTGGGTAAGGTCTCTAATTCTCAAATATCCTTTTCTACCACACCCCACTCCATACCACTTCTAACATTAAAGCTAACTACATGATTTAGTTTGTGCACATTATAAATAATGCTTTCTAAAATATTTTATTGAAGCAAACTGAACACACCTGAAGTGAGATTTAATATATAATTAAAAGTTCCACAAGAATAATTTTTCTTATTATTACTACGTATAATGTAGATTATACAGCCATTGCCCAAGATGGATATTTACTACAAATTATTGGTTAAGTCTACAGTAATTTTGGAGGATTTACATCTGAAAATTGCATCAATTCTGATTTCCCTCTCTACCACCAAATTGACTTGATCCCTAGAATACATATGCACCAATAGATACAAAAACACACTCATCCACACAGTCAGACATACCCAAAGATTCAAATTTCTCCATAATTTTTGTGCTTTTCAACTCATTCTCAGTTCTACCCCATTATATCAGGACAAAAGTTTTTTGTCCTACCTAGTTTGTCTTCTCTGAACCCTCTTCTGATACACCCAGGAGCTCCTTCACCTCCGAACAAGTTTGGCCCCAAACTCAATTTGCTAAAAACTCAAATTAAATGGAATCATGAAACTGACTGGTTACCCCAGGCTAAATTATAACTTCTCAGATGACCTCTGACTGTTCAGTCTTGGCTCACACTCATAGGCAGGAATTCCAATGGAGAGGAAGGGTAATTTCTAAGTTGAATGCCAAAGACAGGCAGGGAAATGTCTAGGTTGTATGTAGTGGTCAAAAACATGATGTTACATGTACATAGCCTTTTATTCCCATAGCTGCATAAGAAATAAAACCTACTGTATAAGAAACCTTATTCTGAAACATAACCACAAACAGGATAAAATGCCTATAAGCACATTTATTTTGATTGAAAGATCAGAGAAAAGAGAAAACAAGGACACTGGGAGAAAAGGATGGAAAGCATTGACCCCTGTCAGGGTCAGGTGTTAAAATTCCTGCCTAGACTCTGCCATCTTGCAACTGAATGACATTAGGAAAAGTATTAATCTCTTTATGGCTCATGTCAATAAAAAACAGAAAAAACAATTAGATCAGTGCCTGACAAAGCACTGCATGAATGATAGTTATAAATGTTATTAATTATTTTTCAAGACTCAGACTACATTCAAACATTGACCACTGTAAGGAAAGGCAGAGAATATGTGGTCCTTGAACCCACACCTGATGGCTCTCAATCCCCTGAAAACTGGATATACATTCTTCTTCAACGCACCTGGCGCATTCTCCAAGACAGACCATATGCTGGCCCATAAAATATACCTCCATAAAAACCAAAAGGATATAAATGGTACAAACTACCTTCTCAGATCATAATGCACTGAAATTAGAAATAAATCACAAACAGACATAGGAAAAGAACGTTAACACCTGGAAAGTATACAGCTCACTACTGAACAACCAGTGGGTTAAAGATGAAATTAAAGAGGAAATAAAAAGATTACTGGAAACAAATTAGAACCAAGAGACAAATTAACTAAATTTGTGGGTCATAGCAAAAGAAGTACTAAGAGGAAAATTTATATCTTTGCAAGCACTTATCAGGAAGGAAGAAGGAGTCCTTCATAAATAACTTAATGACACAGCTTACAAAATTAAAAAGTGATGAACAAAATGAAGCAAAAATAGATAGAAGGAAATAACAAAGCTTAAAGCAGAAATTAATGAATTTAAAATAAAATAATCCAAAAGATCAATAAATAACAAGAGTTGGTTGAAAAAATAATCATGATCAATATATCACTAGCAAAATTCAAAGAAAGGGAGAGAGAAACTTAATTATAAATTATAAGTATAATTAAATTATAAAGAAAAGAGAGAGAACACTACAGATACTACAGAGATCCAAAGGGCAATAAGAAACTACTTTGAGAAACTCTACTAAACAAAAACAAAACAAAAGAATCAGAAAGAAATTTTTGGACTCTTATAATCTTCCACAGTTGAACCAGCATGATCTAGCATATCTAAACACACCCATCACTACTGAGGATACGAAAATGGTAATCAAAAGTCCTCCCCAAAACAAAAGCCCAGGCCCAGAGGGATTCACTAACAAATTGTTTCAAATTTCCAAAAGGACCTACTGCCAATCCTTTTCAGACTCTTCCAGGAAATTGAAGAAATAGAAACATTCCCAAATAGTTCTGATGAAGCTAACCACTCTTATAGCAAAAGCAGAGAGTGATGCCATATAAAAAGATTCCAAGAGAGACCTACTGCCAATACTTTTCAGGCTCTTCCAGGAAATTGAAGAAATAGAAACATTCCCAAATACTTTTTACAAAGCTAACATCACTCTGATAGCAAAAGCAGACAGAGATGCTACAAACCAATATCCCTGATGAATACACATGCAAAGATCCTCAACAAATATCCTAGCAAATAGGCTCCAACACCTCTTCAGGAAAGTCATATACCGTGAGCACGTAGGTTTTATTCCAGACATGCAAGGATGGTTTAACATATGCAAATCAATCAATGCAATACACTATATCAATAAATAAAAACACATGATCATATCATACACAAAGCTAAATAACTGCAGAGAAAGCATTTTATAAGGTCCAACACCATTCATGATAAAAACTCTCAACAAAATGGGAATGGAAGGAACTTTTTCAGTATAATCAAGGCCATTAACCACAAGCAAATATTACATGTAATGGAGAGAAACTGAAAAACATTCTTCTAAAATCTGGTACAAGAGAAGGCTACCCCCACTCTCACCATTCCTATTTAACATAGTACTGCAAGTACTTTCTATAGCAATTAGGCAAGAAGATATCAAGGGCTACCAGAGAGGAAAGGAAGTCAAAGTCTCACTTTTTGTAGATGACATGTTCCTATACTTAGAAAATCATAGACTCTACAAAAAAGTTTCTAGAAAAAAATATACTAGTATAGAAAAGTGGCAGGCTACAATATTAACATGCAAAAATCTATTACCTTCTTATATACAAATAATGGTTAGAGAAGAAATAGGCATTATAAAAACAATCCCATTCACAATAGTGCCTTAGAAACTCAAGTACCTTGGAGTAAACTAAAGAGGTCAATGACTTATACAAAAAAACAAAACAAAACAAAACAAAAAAAAACAACAACTAAAAAAGACTGCTTCAATAAATAAAAGGACACAAAGAAAATATATCATGTTCATGGATTGGGAGAATTGACGTCATTAAAATGTCAATACTCCCCAAAGCATTGTACAGATTTAATGCAATCCCTCAAGGTTACTTTCAAAGAAGTGGATCAAACACTCCTGAAATTCTTTGGAACAATAAACACCAACAAATATCTAAAGCAACCCTTAGGTAAAAAAAAAAAAAAAAAAAGATGGAAGACATCACTTTCCACAACCTTAAATTGTATTACAAAGCAACAGTTATTAAAACAGCATGTTATTGGAATAAAGACAGACCCTCAGATCAATGGAATAGACTTGAGTATTCAGAGAATATTCCCCAGACATACAATCAATTAATCTTTGATAAAGGGGCAAAAAATGCAAAATGAAGCAAGAAAAGTCTCTTCAACAAGTGGTGTTGAGACAACCTGTCAGCCACATGCAGCAAAAACAGCAAACTCAGACCTTCATCTAACACCATGCACAAAGGTCAAATTAAAATGAATTACAGACCTTGATATTAGACCTGAAACCATAAGGTATGTAGAAGAAAACATAGACAAAACACTCACTCCATGGCAATGAGGATTAAACGCATCTTCAAGAAGGAAACACCACAAGCAAATTGAAGCAGAAATATACAAATGGGACTACATTAAACTGAGAAGCTTCTGCACCTCAAGGGAAACACTTATTAGGATACAAATACCCATGGAATGGGAGAAACTATTCACCCAATGCCAATTTGATATGGGACTAATATCTAAGATATACAAAGTACTGACAGAACTTAACAAGAAAAAATATATAACCCCATCAAAAACTAAGGAGAAGAAATGAACAGATATTTTCTCAAAGTATAAATGCAGATGGACAAAAGCACATGAAAAAATGCCCCACATCACTAATCATGAGATACCATCTCACACCAAAGAGGCTGGTATACATCACAAAAAACAAAACAAAACAAAACAAAAAATCAATGCTGGTGGGGATGTAGGGAAAAAGGAACTTTAATTCACTATTGGTGGGAATGCTGTCTAGTTCAGCCTTTCTGGAGAACAATATAAATATTCCTAAAAAAATGGAAATTGAGCTCCCATATGATTCAACAATACAACTCTTAGGGCTATAATCCAGAAACACAAAAACACAATACAAAAATGCCCTCTGCACACCTATTGCAATTACAATAATTACTACTGTAATAATGTACTATTTACAATAACCAGAATCTGAAAACAATCCAGTTGCCCCAAAATAGATGAGTGGCTAAAGAAACTGCATATATGGTACATATATGGTTCAACAGATGAGTGGCTAAAGAAACTGTATATGTGGTATATATATAAATGAAATACTATGCAGCTGTTAGAAAAAAAATGAAGTCATGAAATTTTCCTATGCATGGATGGACATGGAGGCTATTATTCTGAGTGAAATAAGTCAGAGGGAGAGAGATATATACAGAATAATCTCACTCATCTGTGGAATTTAAGAAAAATAAAAGATAATATGGTAACAGTAACAAGAGATAATAGAGATGAGAAACAAAAGGACCAGCCCATTGTATTAAGTTTACCAAAAAGATTTGTGAGTGTAGTTAGAGAAATAACTAGACTAACAACCAACATAATAATGATAGTTGAGTGAGAGAGATGGAATGCCTGTCTCAAAGATAGGCAGGGGTGAGGGAGGAAGGAAATGGGGAACATTTGTGGCAGAAAAGTTGCACTGATAAAAGAGTGAACATTTTATGACTGAAACTCAACTATAAACATGTTTGTAACCATCATGCTTAAATAAAGATATTACTTTGTAAAAAACAAATCCTGACTGTGGAAATTACTTCTACTGTTTATTATAAAGTCAGTATTTTATGAATAGTTGGTTTTTAAGATATAAATTGTAACAAATATACACCATATTATTATCTGTGCCATGTAACGAACTATTATGCTTACTATGAGTCATTTTCCTGTCTAAAGTTTTTAATATCTTTAAAATAGGGCAATAAAAACTGTTGAAATTATGACAAAAGCAAAGGGAGGGAGACATTTTTTAGAATTGTGCGAGATATTACATTAGTTTTTGTGTGTGTGTGTGTGTGTGTGTGTGTGTGTGTGTGTGTGTGTGGTTTTTGGGTCACACCCGGCAATGCTCAGGGGTTACTCCTGGCTCCATGCTCAGAAATTGCTCCTGGCAGGCACGGGGGACCATATGGGGCACCGGGATTCGAACCGATGACCTTTTGCATGAAAGGTAAACGCCTTACCTTCATGCTATCTTCCGGGCCCCCACGAGATATTACATAATCCCTGCTCGTGGGACATCACAGAAAGGGGTCAGAGATAGGAAGTGCCAGAGAATTTTGTGTTTTCTGTCCCTTGTGTCCCATTCCTCAAAAATTGACAGTGATAAACCATGTTGATGATATGTATATTATCTCTGAACTTTTCTTTGGACATTTATAACTTTTATAATTGTGAGATGAGCAAGGACAAATACCAATAGAACAGCTACCTAAAAACATGATGATAAACAGAGATCCTGATTTAAAGTATCTACCACAAATATTTTCTGTTTTTGATTTGAGTGGTACCTAATGGTATTGAGGGCTTAATCCTGGTTGTACTCTCAGGAATCACTCCTGAAAAGACTCAACCATATTTAGTACTAAGAATTGAACCCAAATCAGCGATATGCAAGACAAGTGCCTTACCCACTATACTATACAGCATCAAATCACAAAAATTTTCCAAAGAATCCCCACCTCACAATATATGTGCCAGAATAAGAAATAATGATTACCTAGCTGATATCACCTATTTTTCTTTTACTTTAATCCATATGGCCTTTCTGTTATTCCTCCAACACACCAATTTCACCTTGACCTTAGAACTTTTGAAATCACCATTGTGTATTCATCACACCTGGTACTTTAATTCTTATATTATAAAGCAAAATTTCAATAAAAAGTTTGTAGGAATACTCATCTCTTCAACAAAGACAATAAGATGAACGTTTCTCTCCAGTTAACCCTACAGAGAACTGATCACTCTTTAGGTAAGCTTTAACACTGTCCAATATGCAACCTTAGGGAAACTGAACTATATAAAGAGACCCTCCCATAAACTCATATTCCTTATGGATCACAGCAGTTTAATTTGTGCTAACAACATATAAGTGCCAAAACAATGTCATCTCTCACTCTGAAAGTCAACTAATTCCTTTCTTTAAAAAAATCCTATGAAAAAAAAAATCCTATGAGCCAAACTAGTTCTCACTTCTATGAATAAAGTCACTGGACTTAGTGCAAGTGACAACAAAGGGTAACACACAGTGTTGCTCTAGTTGCTCTAGTTCTTTTCTAGATCTCATAGTTCAAGTATGTCCAAATGCTCTATGCTCAGAAAAGATTTCCATCTTACATCTTAAAAAAAGTAGTACAATTGGCATCAATGATGAAGTTCAGTGTTAGAGTGAATTCTTTGCATGTACAAGGCCCTGATTTGATCCCTTGAACCATACAAATAATTAACATACACATATCATCAATGTTGTAAATATGAACCTTTAATAAAAGGTGTATATATTCTTTGAAGTACCCCCATCCAGGCATACCACTTTCTTTCATTACCATGATTTACTGTTTTCTTTACTGTTGTTGCAAACAACAATTTAGTCTCTTTCCCTTGCTGGGTATAAACTCTATGGAGGTAAGGGATAGTACTATCTATTTTGATCTCTGCAGACTTACAAGATTTATAACAGATTAAGACATCTAACCCCATTAAAATATGGGGAGAAGAAATGAACAGACAATTCCTTAAAGAAGAGTACAAATGGCCAAAAGACACATGAAAAAATACTCTACATCACTAACCATAAGGGAATCAAAAATATCAACAAAATTCAATAAATAAATTATAAATAGTGGAGCATTTAAGATTCACATTTAAGATTTTCATTGTGCCCATCCAGTGGTGGGCACAATAAAAAACTCAATGAAATTAATGTCTTACCAAGAATACATTTACCTGAAAGACTCTAATTCAGACTTAAAGGAACAATAAACAACTTCACTGAAAAATAACATCTTAAGAATATCATATACTTGAAGTCACCTTTAAGAGAAGAAAAGGGGCTACTTTAAGATAGATGAACCTCACAAAAAACAGTAAATCTCTGTAGAAAGTCACTGAATTAAATATACCAATAAAGAGACACAAAGTGGTAGGATTAATTAGAAAATTGAGCCCAATATTCTGCTGCTTGCAAAACATCTGAACAGTCAGAGCAAACACTCAAAACAAAGTCAAAGATCAGACGACAATTATTCAAGAAAACTACCCATTTAAAAAGGCCAGTATGGCTGTACTAGTACCAGACCACATAAACTTTAGGCTCAAAAATATTTTTTAAATATATGCCTAAAAACTTTAATTTATAAATTTAAACTATGATTAACATCACATTTGTTATTTGTTTATAAGCACTCATTTTTAAAATATTTATTGTGACCAAAGTGAATTACAAATCTTTCACAGTAATATTTAAGGTACATAGTGACAATGAATCACAGATATTCCCACCACCATTGTTGTTCTTCCACCAATTCCCATCATGCATCTCATATCTCCCTCATTTGGTCCCAGCTACTAGTATAACTGCTCCCCTCTTTTTTTAGCTTCTTGTAGATTGCGTATCAATTCTGTTGTTGTTGACTTTGGGTTTGTTGTTTTAAATCTGATCAATTTTTATTTCCACTCAATGTTCACACGACTGCTTGGTCCTGGTACAATCCACTTCCCCCATCAATTCATGAGGCAGAACAAGATGATTCAAGTTATGTGGTTCTATTGGAAAATAAAAACTGGAAGGAGTCTGTCTAGCAATTTTAAATATAGATTTAAAAGAAAGAAATAAAGAAAAAATAACAAAAACAAATAAAATAAGACAGTAACTACAAAAAAAGGATCCAACAACAAAAATACAACCACCAAATAATAACCACAAGAATGAAAAAGAAAAAATAGAAGAGGAAGAGAAAAAAATAGAAAAGTGAAGGAAAAAACAAAACAAAGGAGGGCTAGTGTGGCAAGATTTTGTGCTTTTTTTTGCATAGGTACAGTAAGTATTGGGGAAATTAGGGAATTCCCTGGCCTAAGAGATTCATGGTTTCTCTGCCCTTGACACATGCTGCCATGGGAACAACTACAGGCTCTGTACATGCTCATTTTCACACCTGTAGGTCCTAATGTCAGGAAACTTTGCGCTCAGTTGTGGATCATAAAATCAGGCCTCTGTAGATAGAGATCTTGATTTATGCATAGGTAATAGAATGAAGTCTAGGATAGAGTCTTTCCTTACAGTTCTAGAAGTTCTGTTCCATCACTGTTGTTGTAATCAGTCTTCTGTAATTAGTAGTCTTGGTTTTTGCTCAGATCCTAGGCCAAGGATCGTCTTTCATTATGGTTCCAGAAGTTCTGCTCAGTTACAGTTGTCAAAATCAGACCTCTGGAATTAGAGATCTTGGTTTTTGTACAAATCCTAGGCCGAAGCCTATGCTAGGATCTTTCTTATTGGTACCAGGATAAGTTCTACCCAGTTGCAGTTGTCAAAGTCAATTTCCAGTAGTTAGCGATCTTGGTATTTCCACACATCAAAGGACAACATGTCTTCTGATTTCATGTTACCAGTAGGTGATAAGATAGAGCAACCTGCTCTTAGATCAAGTTGTTGCCATTTCCTCATTGTCATGATGTCATATCAGAAGTGGCACAAAGAGTGGTATTTGGAATTTCTCAGGGGAGAGTTTGGTTCCTTGTGTTGTTGTAGGGAACTGTATCGATTCTAAATCTGGAATCTGAGGTTCAGGGTTGAATAGTCATTTTCCAATCACAAGGAGTCTAAGTTGGGTTCAAATGACACATATTCAAGGTGGGAGGCACCCCTGTATTATAAAATATATGGGTTCTTATCCCTAGTACGTAAGATCTTGTTTCTGTGCATAATAGTTTCCCTTTTTTAGTGTGCTTATACAAAAGGAAATGGTGCCATATTATATTGCTGGTGCTTTTGGGGTAAGAATTATAGGTTACACAATCTCTGTGCCCTGGTTTTGATCTGAGATTTTATCCCAGGCAAGATTTTTCTTCTCAGTTTTCATACCAAGCAGAACCAAAACAGGTGAAGTTAAAGAAATAGATATATAAAATAGAAGAAATAAATAAAAATGAATTTTAAAAATTAATTAAAGATAAAAGCATGGAGGAGGCCTTGATTTAGGTCTCCCTAATGATGAGTGATGGTGAACATATTTTCATGTGTCTATTGGCCATTTGTTGATCTTCCTCAAGAAGTTGTCTATTCATTTCTTCTCCCCATTTTTCTATGGCTTTATTAGATTTTGGGGGGCTAACCTTTTTGAATGTTTGTATATCCTAGGTATCAGCCCTCTAACTGATGTGTTGAATGCAACATTTTTCCCATTCCATTAGCTGTCTTCTAGTTTTAACCAGTGTTTCTTTTGCCATACAGAAATTTTTTAGTTTGATGTAGTCCCATTTATTTAGGTTTGATGCTAAATATCTTGTCATTGTCATTTTATTATCAAAGACTTTTTTGATATATGTCTTGAAGTGTTCTGCCTATTTTTTCCTCAATGAGCTTTATAGATTCGGGTTTGATTTCAAAGTCTTTAATCCATTTTGAGCTGACTTTTGTATAAGATGTGAAATATGGTTCAATCTTTAATTTCTTACAGGTGGTTGTCCAGTTGTTCCAACACCATTTGTTGAAGAGACTGTCTTTTTTCCATTTCAGATTCTTGGCTCCTTTGTCAAACAGTAATTGACCATATATTTGGGGGTATGTTACTGGATATTCTATTCTGACCCATTAGCCTCAGACTCTGAGTATCAGTATCAATTGTTCCAGTACCAAGCTGTTTTATCACTATGGCTCTATAGTAGAGCTTCAGATTATGTAAAGAAATGTCCACCAGTTTCTTGTTTTTCAGTATGGATTTGGCTAATGTAGGTCTGTTGTGGTCCCATACAAACTTTATAATTGATTGTTCCAAGTCCTTTAAAAATGATGTCTGAATTTGGATAGGAATTACATTGAATTTGTATAGTAATTTAAGTAAGATAGTCATTTTGATTATGTTGATTCTTCCTACCCACGAGCAGGGGATGTTCTTCTATTTCCTTCGATTTCTTCCTTAAGTATTTTGACGTTTTCATGGTATAGATTTTTCACTTCTCTTGTCAGGTTGTTTTGTAGGTACTTGATTTTTTAGATACTATTTTATTTTTTTGTTTGTTTTTTTGGGTCACATCTGGAGGCACTCAGGGGTTACTCCTAGCTCTGCACTCAGAAATCACTCTTGGCAGGCATGGAGGATCATATGGGATGCCAGGATTCGAACCACTTCCTGTCTTGGATCTGCTGCATGCAAAGCAAAGGCCTTACCGCTGTGCTATCTCTCCGGCCATTGGGATAAACTCCTTAATGTCTTTCTCCTCTGCTTCATTATTTGTATAGAGGAATGCTACTTTTTTCTTTTTTTAATTGACTTTGTAGCTGGCCACTTTGCTGTATTGGTTTATTGTTTCTAGGAGTTTTACTGTGAAGTCTTTAGGGGTCTCTAAGTATATCATCATATTATTATCTCCAAAAAATATATTTTGACTTACTCTTTCCCTATTTGGATTCCTTTGATTCCCTTCTCTTGTCTGATTGGTATTGCTGGGACTTCTAAAACTATGTTGAATAAGAGTGGAGAGAGTAAACAGCCTTGCCTAATTTCTGACATTAGTGGGTATGCTTTCAATTTTTTACCATAAAGGATAATGCTGACTGTTGGCTTTTTATAAATAGCTGTAACTATCTTGAGGAAGGTTCCTTTCTACCCTATTCTGCTGAGTGTTTTCTTTTTTATCATCAATGGATGTTGTATTTTGTCGAATGCCTTCCATGCCTCAATTGATATGATCATGTGATTTTTGTCTTTCTTCTTGTTGATGTGGTGTATGATGTTGACTAATTTGCATATGTTGAACCATCCTTGTATCCCTGGGCTGAAACCCATTTTTCATGATGTATAATCTTTTTTGCTTATTGTTGAATTCGGTTTGCTAAAATTTTGTTGAGGATTTTTGCATTCATGTTCATTAGTGAGGTTGGTCTATGGCTTTCTTTCTTTCAGTGTATTTTCCAGCTTTGGGAATGAGTGTGATATTAGCCTCATGAAAGGAGTTAGGGAAGATTCCTTTCTTTTTGATGTTTTGGAAAAGTCTAAGGATCAATGGTAGTAATTCTTCTCTGAATGTTTGGTAGATTTCACCTCTAAAACCATCTGGTCCTGGACTTTTGTTCTTGGGGAGTTTTCTTTATTGCTGTTTCAATTTCCTTGGCTGTGACTGGCCTGTTTAGGCATTCTACATCCTCCTTATTAAGTCTTAGAAGATGACATTTTTCCAAAAACCTATCAATTTCTTCTGGGTTCTCTAACTTAAATGAGTACAGTTGTTCATAATAAGCCCTCACAATGTCTTGGATTTCTTGATTTTCTGTTGTAATCTCTCCCCTTTCATTTTTGATCTGATATAACTGGGTGTTCCCCACCCCCCTTATTTTGGTAAGTCTTGTCAGCAATTTGTGTATCTTGTTTATTTTTTTTGAAAAACCATCTCCTGGTCTCATTGATATTATTTGTATTGTTTTCTTAGTTTATGTTGTTTATTTCTGCTCTGTTTTTTATTATTTCTTGTCTTCTGCCTGTGTTTAGGTTTCTCTGCTGCTGTTTTTCCAGAGCCTTAAAGTGTCCCTTTAGGCTGTTAATTTTGTTGTTTTCCTCTTTCCTAATGTTAGGCTTAAAAGTCTTTAAGAAGACACCAAAAAGAATTCACTAGTAAACATAAGTGCATATAATGGAGGATCAGTAAAATACCTAAAACAACTGCTAACAGACTTAAAAGACACTGATAGCACTACAATAGTAGTAGGAGACTTCAAGACCGCGCATCACCTCTCAATAGCTCAAACATAAAATCAAAGCTCTTTATGGACATACTTTAAAGGAAGAAATGGAGGAAAGGGTTTTAGTAGACATATATAAGGCTTTTCATCCCTCAAAAGCCAAATACAAATTACTTTCTAGTGCACATTCTCCAGAATAGTCCATATACAGATACAAAATACATACCCCTACAAAGTCAAGAGGATAGAAAACATAAAAACAAATTTTCTCAGACCAAGATGCATTAAAAAAAGTTAATCACAAACAGAAAGGGAGAAACAACACAAAAAAAAAGCCTCTGGGAACTAAATAACTCATTACTGAACACTGAGTGCTGAGTGCATCAGAGAAAAAAATAAAAAATAAATAAAAAGATTCCTGGAAACAAATGATAATGAGGATATGAGCTAACAGAACTTGTGGGAATAAGTAAAAGCAATGTTAACAGGAAAGTTCATTACTCTGCAAGTATTCATCAAGAAAGGAGAAAGGGCCCACATCAGTAACGTGATTGTACAATTTAAGAAACTGAAAAATAACCAACAAATGGAGCGCAAATCATGAAGGAGGAAGAAAATAATAAAATTTAGAGCAGAAATTAGTGAACTGGAAACCTCCAAAATCAAAAGATCAATGAAAGCAAGAGCTGGTTCTTTAAAAAATAAACAAGATCAAAAAATAAAATAAACAAGATCAAAAAATAAAATAAACAAGATAAATAAACCACTAGCAAGATTCACACTATGGAAACTAAATGAAAAATGAAAAAATAAATATCACCAAAGCAGACATCAAATAAATCCAAAGAATCATCAGAGGTTACTTTGAGAAAATTTAAGCCACAAAACAAGAAAGAAATTCTCCAAATTTATTCAAGGATAAAACCTTGGACTCCTGCAACTTCCCATGATTGAACTAGATAATTTGGAATATCTTAGCAGACTTATCACTGTAGAACAAATTGTCAACATAGTAATCAAAAATCTTCCCTAAAGACTTGAGGGAAGAATTGACTCAGGTCACTATGAGATCAGTAGTAAATTCTTCGAAACCTTTAAAGAGACCAACTGCCAATTCTTTTTAGGCTCTTCCAGAAAATTGAAGAAAGAGAAATATCCAAAACTATTGACTACCCAAAACAGACAGACCAGAGAGAGAGAGAGAGAGAGAGAGAGAGAGAGAGAGAGAGAAGAGTATATCCTTAATAATTACCAATGGAAAGATTTTCAACAAAATACTAGCAAATACATTCATCAATTCGTCAAAAAGATCACATACCAAGATCAAGGAGGCTTCACCTAAGGCAGGCAATGAGATATTTTAACATAAGTATATCAATCAACATAAAATATTATATAAATAAAAGTAAAAATCACAATAATAGTTTTCCCAACTTAAAACTCTACCATAAAGCAGTAATTAAAACAGTATGGTACTGGAATAATAACAGAACCTAAAATTAATGGAATACACTTGAATATCCTGAGTCAGACTCTCAATATAACCAATTAATACTTGATAAAAAAAAAGTAATAAATATAAAGCTAAGCAAGAACAGTCTCTTCAGCAAGTGATGCTGGGGAAATTGGTCAGTTACATGCAAAACAAAATATTGTGTTCTTTTTAGCACCATGAACAAAATTCACATCTAAGTAGATTAAAGACCATGATATCAGATCTGAAACTATAAGATACAAAAAGGAAAACTTAGGAAGAGCTCTCCACGACATTGAAGCTAAAGGGATCTTCAAGGATGAACACCAATGATCAAGAAACTGGAAGCAAAGATAAACAATGGCACTAAAGCTAAGAAGTTTCTGCACCTCACAAAAATGGTGACTGGTATCCAGATACTGTGCACAGAATAGAAGAAATTATTCACACAATATTAATCTGATAAGTAGTTAATATCTAAGACATATAAGCAGTGGTACTCAAATTACGGCCCACGAGCCACATACTGTATTTGTTCCCATTTTGTTTCTTCACTTCAAAATAAGATATATTCAGTGTGCACAGAATTTGTTCGTAGCTTTTGTTTTTACTATAGTCCGACCTCCAATGATCTGAGGGACAGTGAACTGACCCCCTGTTTAAAAAGTTTGAGGACCCCTGCATATAAGGCATTGGTAAAGCTTTACAAGAACAAAGCTTCTAACTCCATCAAAAAATGTGGAGAAAAGATGAAAAGAAATTTCATCAACAAATAAATGCATAAGCCACTTTTCAATAATATTTTTGCAAACCACAGTGCCCTAAAGAAAAAAATGGAAGAGAGAAATAGAGAGGGAGAAAGAAACAGAATATCTACCATAGAATGGGAGGGAAATGGGAAATTGGTGGCAGGAAATGAATGCTGGGGAAGGGATGGGTATTGGTAACATTAACTGAACCTCAACCATCAACAACTTTTCAGATCTATCTTATGGTGGTTCAATAAAAAAATTTTAAAGGAAGTATGGTTAAAATCAAGGAAATCTACATAGGTAAGATGAGAGGTCAGATTCAATAAAAGATCATCATTTGGGCTGTGAAACTATATCTCTTGGATAAAGTAGAACACAACCTAATTCAAATTTGGACACACAAAATCCTTCAAAGACCAAATCTCTTGGAGTTTAAATGAAAATACAGCAAAGACCAGGAGAGGCAAGACTTAAAATCACTTCTATTACTAAGTGTTAATAATAGTGGGGGGGGGGGTATTGTTGGTGGGAATGTTGCACTGGTGAACTGGGGAATGTCCTGTTTATGATTGAAACCCAACTACAATCATGCTTGTAATCATGGTGCTTCAATAAAAATTATATATATAAATATACACATATATAAATGATTTTCACCTTAGTCCTACAGAACAACCCTCAGTTTCTTCCATTTCAATCCTCTTTTTTGAGATGGTCAATCTAGTTTCTGCCAGTTCTTGCCTACTCTGAGAGTGCTTTTTTCTAAAGTGTTGGCAATTTCCACAAATTTTCTTTGTAACATCAGTTAAAATATGAATAACCAAACGTAAATTTTAATAGCTCCTTTCTGTGTAACACTTATAACCTTAAATAGATGTCTTATAGTTATAATAAAAGTAACATCTAACATTTATTGGGCACTTATAATGCATTAAGCAGTTAGGCATTTTATCACAAGTTCTTATATTATCACAAAAACTCACTATATTTCTTGATTTGTTTTTATTCAAGTTTTACTTATGAAAATATGGCCAAATTATGTTAGTAGTCGTGGGTCAATCCTGGTATTCTCCTCTCCCAATAGTAAATTTATACTTCTCAAATTCCATTTTATTTTTAATTAGTAACACTAATGCTCTTTACTTATTCATCATTCTTCCCTATGTCCCTCTAATACAACATAAACTTCAGTAGAAGTAAAGACTTCCACTTTGCTCACTGTTATGTCCTCAATGCTAAGAAGGTACTTGCCTTGGTTGATGCTTAATATGTACTTAATGAATAAGTGAAGCAAAGAGCTTCATTTCAGCCATCATGCAAAGGCATTTTTAATATTCCAAGATACTTACTTACTTGCCAATAAGCAACTATCCACTGACCCTGACCTCAAAACATTGAAAACCAGTGCTGACTTGAAACAAAGTTGTAGCCAGTTATGAACAAGCTCAAACCTTTATTAATCCCACATGATCAGTACCTCATCATACTTCTTTTAATAGAATAAACTGGGAGACTTTTCTAAAAGAGGAAGGAAGAAAAAATACTGGAGTCAGTTTCTTTTACATACAGTGTCTAATATTAGATGAAAAATTACAGGACACCAAAACAAAAACCCATGAAAATGTAACATATTCAAGAATCAGAATCTTTTTTTCCTTTTTTTTTGGGGGGGGGGTCACACCCAGCAGTTACTCCTGGCTCCATGCTCAGAAATTGCTCCTGGCAGGCACAGGGGACCATATGGGGCACCGGGATTCGAACCGATGACCTTTTGCATGAAAGGCAAAACGCCTTACCTCCATGCTATCTCCCGGGCCCCCAAGAATTAGATTCTTAAAGATTCAAAGATGAAAACTTTACAAGTAAAGTTTTAACATTCTTACTTAGAATTCTCTACTTAGCATTCTAGATTTGGAAAATTCAGTGTTATAAACTAAGAATTAATGAATGATAATAGATAATTTATGGCTAACACAAAAAATAAGGCTCTATGGATTGATCTACTTCTAATGCCAAATAAAGAAAGAAATGCAGAAAAGGGACTCTGTGGAGCTTCCCCAAATTGATCATTCTGTTTTGCTATAAGAAAAAAAGCAACACAAATCCACATTGATAAATAATCATAAAATGCTTGACTCAAAACTAAGATCATCAAAAGCAATGAAATGTAATGTGTCCACAAAACCCTAATACAAAAGTAATTAAGGAAAAATTGGTAAAAAGTCTAATTAACTCTATTCTAATTATTAATACCACCCTAAAGCTAACATAAGCAGAACAAAGAAAGCAGTTCTTGATCTTAGGACATATATTGATCTCAAGAAACTAGACTGTGCATTTGATTAAGGTGAAAAGTGCAAGGGGAAGGGGGAAAAGAAATAGTAAAGCTTATGTCATGCTCAAAGTAGGACATTTATTATTTTTATAGGGCATACCCAGTGCTATTCCTGAAAGGATGAGTCCTCTCTAGTAAAGTGAGAGCCATTAGTAGGATGCTCTATAAATCCCAACAATGCTCAGGAGACAACCACATGGTACTATCACACGTACTACCACATGCCAGTACCTGGAGAACCACAAGATGCCAGAAATGTGCTTTACCACTTGAACCATCTCTGGCCCAGATATTGGACAATTAAAGAAGACACTACCCATATAGACTGGGTCCCTCCTAACTCATAAAAGAGTGAAACCTTGATCTAAAGCAAACTGAAATTTTCTCTAACTCTCTAAAGGAAGACGTGGGAGTGTTGTCTCAGAATCAAACAAATATGGAGGAGGGAATGAATGAAAAACAGACACCTTCTGAAATTTTGATTCAAGAAAACTAAAATAAAATTTACAGTGGCTTAAGAAGGGTTGTAAATAACTTGCTGTCTCAGGTCATAGAAAAAGCAAACTCAAATTCTCTCTGGAAGAACATAACTTCATGCTAAGCTTAGGGAATATTCCATAATAACTTTTAAGGCAATGAAAGCTATCAGTCAAACAAGGCAGAAATAAAAAATAAGCATAAAAAACACCAGTGAAAAACAACATAGATCTACAAATTCTTCACATACTAATCAGACTGATGCTTACTATTCTTAAAGGAATAAATAAGATAGCCAAAGAGAACGTGATTTACAAATGTATACTTGAATATTGACAATTTAAACAAACCAGGCTATTTCTGAGAAAATGTCACATCAAAGCTGATTTTAAGAGAAAGTAGACAATTTGAATAGGCATAACCACTAAAGAAATGGAATATATAAACAAGAACACGTTTTAAAATAACAAATATCGAGGCCAGACAGATTATATATAGAAAGAAAGGTATTTGTCAAATTTAATCCCAAGGAACATATATCATCCCCCCACTCTTCTTCAGGAGTGACTCCTGAGCACAGAGCCAGGCGTAAGCCCTAAGCACCACCAGGTGTAGCCCCAGAACTAAAACAAATAAGCAAACAAACAAAAACAATAAAACAACAAATACACAATTGAATCTCGTACAACAGAGTGTTTAGGAGTGTTCACCCTACCCTGTACAGATAAAAATTCCTGTGTAATTTCAAATTCTCCAAAACTCAACTACTAATATCCTGCTATTGATGGGAAGCCTTTCTGATAACACAGTCAATTAAAACATAGTGTAAACATTATATATATTATGTCTTACAATAAAGTATGTTACAGGAACATCTTGGTAATAAAATCTACATTATCTACACAATTCAAAACAGTGTTGTTCAAGAGCCAACTAATTTTTCTTTATTTCTCCCTTCCAAAACTCCTTCTCACTCTACCCTCTCCAACTTTTTTTCAAAGCAGTAAAGTAGTAACTACTATAAAGTAAGAGCAAGAAAGCAAGCAAGCCAACAAGAGCGA
>PVKC010012749.1:0-23435 GCA_004027635.1 Crocidura indochinensis
GGTTATTCCTGGCTCCATGCTCAGAAATTGCTCCTGGCAGGCACGGGGGACCATATGGGAAGCCGGGATTCGAACCAATGACCTTTTACATGAAAGGCAAATGCCTTACCTCCATGCTATCTCTCCGGTCCCAACAGTTGCTTCTTAATGAATTAAGTGTGACTAAGAGAGAATGTAATCAAAAGACCTATTTACTAGAAAAAAAATCTGGAGGCATGTAACATAATCCTAATATGCTATATTAGATATAAGGGTTATAAGGGTGTATTTATGTGGTATTCATAAAAAATACCTTGGTATAAAATTTATGCATCAAAATTAATGTAGAATCTTCTCAGTTATATTGGTCCAGGCTGACAACTCTAGGGTATTCTTGGAATGGGAGTGGGCAGAGTCCCCTTGTAAAAGCACAGAAGCCTGAAACTACACTTGAAACCCTCTGACATAGAAATGGCCCAGTTCCACACTGAATCTTATCACACTGTCAAGCCATCAAACTATTACAGGACCTGGACTACGCAGCCAGGCACCTCTAAATTTCATAGAATTGTCAGCCCAGTAGGATCAGAGCAAATCGAATGGAAAATTTGAGTAGGAGACCATCAAGCTCAGCGAGCCTAATAACACAGGTAACTAGCACCAACCAGCCCAATAAACCCTTAGACAATGACATTTACTAACACCATTGTAAGATATATTACATATTGACTTGTTGATATAAATTTCGATAATCCAATTAGCCTTTGTGTTGTAACAAACAATAAGAAGTCAATTTGCAGGTCAGTGGAGTGATGGGTAGAAAACTGAGGACATTGGTGGAAGAAAGGTCATACTGGTGTTGGATTGATGTTAGAATATATTATGTCTGAGACAACTATATAATGAACAGCTTTGTAAATCAGTTATAATAAAAATAATCAAAAACTGATTAACATGGGAGGCAGAGTGATAGTACCAGTGGGTAGGGCATTTGTCTTGCATGCAGCCAACATGGGTTCAATGGTCCTTTTCTCCCTGCACTCACACATGCACTGGTTGTTCTTGTTCTTTTTGACGTATGCCAGCTCTGATGGATAAGATGACATGTCACTGTTGTTCTGATAAAAATCTAAGAGCTTTCCAATCCTCTATCACGGAAGACCCTACCACTGCTCAGACATCGAACTGCTCAGAAGAGTCTTCCCTTAACTATGAGAAGACTAACAACAGCAAGGACCTGCTTACTGGATAGGGCTTCGTGCATTGCCCTTTAATTATGAGGTGAGGCAGGAGGATGCTCCACATCCTGACTGCAATGCAGGATATGCAGATTCAAGGATCTTTGATATGAAAACATGATACCAACAACAGAGACTGTGTAAAAAATAAAAGTGTGGGGGCCCGGGAGATAGCTTGGAGGTAAGGCGTTTACCTTTCATGCAAAAGGTCATCGGTTCGAATCCCGGTGCCCCATATGGTCCCCCGTGCCTGCCAGGAGCAATTTCTGAGCATGGAACCAAGAATAACCCCTGAGCACTGCCGGGTGTGACCCAAAAACAAAACAAAAAAAAAAGTGTGTTGGCACTACAATGTATTGGATTAGACTATCTAGCTTGCCTGGAGCCTAGAGTTGGTCTTATGCCAGGAAACTTCAGGGATAGGATCTCTTTGTATTAGGCCAAGGTTATTTCTTTCCATGCCCCTCATATTTTGGTGGGCCTATGCAAACAACAATTGCCACTCTAACATCATTTTTTACTGTGCTCCTCTGACTCTAATCCTTACAAAAAAGCCCACTTAAATTTTTGAGGTTAACTTAAACTAATATGCATGTACATGGAAATGTTAAAAAATAGTATGCCTCTAATGTTTAAGGAGTTACATAAGTTTTATGGCTTTAGATAGCCTGTGTGCTATTAAGAAACATATAATCTGGGGACTTGAAAAACAAGGTAATTGTACATGGATTCTGTTTTATTTATCTTAATGTTTGTTGGCCGAAAGTTCAAAGTTGACATATCAGCAAGGGAACTTCTTCTGAGAATTATGTTATGAGTGATTGTCCTTCCACTGTAACCTTACCTTGTCCTCTTTTTTGCATCTTTGTTCTCATAATTAAAAATAAAAAAATATTAAAAAAAATCTAAGAGCTTCCATTTGACCCAGTAATTCCACTTCTTGGAATATACCCCAAGATCCAAAAACCAAAATAGAAAAAACATTATCTACCTACCTGGAGAGTATCCTGCTGAGTGAAGCTAGTTGGAAGGAGAGAAACTGACTGATTCTCCTTTGCAGAATATACAAAATAATGGAATACCAAATGCCCAAAGCAGTAGAAACAAATAATAGGAGAACTGGTTTCAGTATAAGACATGCCACCTGACAGGGCTAGGACAGAGGAGAAAGTGGGAGGAGGTGCTGAAAGATGGTAAAGTGTTATGTAGAAAACACTATCAGCAACAGTACAGTAAACCACAGCGCAAAATAAACTATATATATAAAACCTCTTGTAAAAGCAGACTAGAAAAACAAAATGAAACAAAACAAAGCAGACCAGGAAGGGCCTGAGTGGCACAGTGGTAAGGTGTCTGCATTGCGCGCTAGCCTAAGACGGACTGCGGTTCCATCCCCGGGCATCCCATATGTTCCCCCAAACCAGAAGCGATTTCTATTTTGTTTTGATTTGTTTTGGGGCCACACCCGGTGACACTCAGGGTTTACTCCTGACTATGCGCTCAGAAGTCACTCCTGGCTTGGGGGACCATATGGGACACCAGGGGGATCGAACTGCGGTCTGTCCTAGACTAGGGCTGGCAAGGCAGACACCTTACCTCTAGCGCCACCGCGCTGGTCACCCAGGAGCGATTTCTGAGCGCATAGGCAGGAGTAATCCCTGAGCGTCATTGCATGTGCCCCCAACTCCCCCCCCCCCAAAAAAAGCAGACTAGGACAATAGGAGGCAAATGAGGGTGGGGGGGTTGGTGGAGGAAAGTGGATACTGGTGGTGAAGGGCCTATGTTGAAGCATCATATTCTTAAAATCCAGTCATGAGCAATTTTGTGATTTCACAGTGACTAAATTAAAAAAATATAGATAGGGAGTCCATGTTTGAACTGACCTGTACTTAATATTATTCTAATTACCTGATACTACCAGAATAAAATTATCTACCTGTTTGGGTTTCATATTTAATTCAACTCAAACTTCTGCCTTTTTAAATTGCAAATAGAAATGTGTGTGTGTGTGTCTGTGTGTGTTTCCAGATGTCTGACTCTCTGTTGCATTAGTTATTCGTTTTCATTGCTGAATAATATCCCAGTGTATGAATAAATCCCAACCTATCTATTACTAAAAATCTGTGGTAGATTTTGAAAAATATTTTGGACATTTTTTTTGTTTGTTTGTTTTTGGACTATACCTACCTAGTAGCACTCAGGACTTATTACTGACTCTGTACTCAGAAATCACTCCTGGCAGCCTCAGAGGACCATATGGAATGCCGGGGATTGAACCCTGGTTAACCACATGCAAAGCAAACTCCCTACCCACTGTACTATCACACTGGCTTCAACACTGAATATTTTTGAACATTTTTATAACATATATATATATATATACTAACTATAAAAGAAAAGACTGGAAAATCAAGCTTCATTAAAGTTAAGAACGTCATTTTATCAAAAAGCACCATTAAAAAAATCGAATCAAGTCAAAGCATAGAGAAAACTATGTGAACTATGTAAGCAATAAAGGACTCACTTTCAGAATACATACAGAATGAGGCATGGCTGGGTACAAGAGGTAGGGGTCCAGGACTGGCACATGTAAGGCTATGAATTCAATCTCTGGTACCACAGAGCAATTTTTAATTTTTTTTTTTATTTTCGGTTTACACCTAGCAGCGCTCAGGGGTTACTCCTGGCTCTACGCTCAGAAATCACCCTGGCAGGCAAGGGGGACCATATGGTATGCCGGGATTTGAACCACCATCCTTCTGCATGGAAAGCAGATTACTTACATCCAGGCTATCTCTCCAGCCCACAGAGCAATCTTCCCCTATCTCCCTCTACCTCACAAGCCTCTGATCACTGCTGGGTCACACTGCCTCCTTACCGTACCCAGAAATGCAAGGTAGACTTTCTGACCTCCCCAGCACCCCTGGTGAGGACCCCACTGCTAACAATAATAACATCAACAACAACAACAACAAAGATCTTTTACTAGGGGCCAGGGAGAATACTCAAACATATGGAACATATCCTTTGCATAGGAGTACAGGAGTACTGAATTGAATCCTAGCAACTTCATGGTTTCTGTTGGCACTACTGGGAGTGCTACACACCCCTGTCATCCACCCCCACCAAAGAACTCTAACAAGACAACTAGAAAGAGACAAGATACAGGGGAAATGGACAAGACATTTCAATAGACAAGTTTGAAAGAAAATACAGTAATAATGAGCATCATTTATCAAGAAAATACAAATTAAAACTATAACACTACAAAGACTCCTAAGTGGGTAAAATGGAAAAAAAATTGACAATATAAAGTATTAGGTAAAGAGAGAAAACACCAAGAAGGAATTCTCACAGACCAGGAAAACTGGCACCAGCTACTAAAGAACACACAGTATTTTACGAACATGCAACTCCATTCTAGGTATATAAACTCATCAGAAATGAGTGCACTTGTTCACCAAAACTGATGGGGTGATTGTACCTGTGTAATTATTTTCATAAAGCTGGAGTTTTCAAAGGTAATTTCACAATGGAAACCTATATTGCCAAAAGGGATGATGTGACCATGCAATTTGCAGCAACATGGATGAAATACGAAGATCTCATATTAAACAAAGTCAGAAGGAGGATGATATCGCTTACATGTGGTAGTTAGAATAACTGCATGAGGGGATGCAACAATTTAAGGAGGGAATGGCTAGATTATCTTTGGTCCTAGATCATAGGGAGGAGAAGGAAAGTAAGAGTGGAAGGAAGGGAGAGAAAGACAGATGAGAAATGTTGGGGGGTAGGGATCAAGAGGCTCAGACATATTGGTGGTATTAAGGACCGAACTAAATATTTAAACCAGAGAGTTAACAACACTGAAATCATGAGACCCGAACTTTAACAACCAATCTCAAAAAGTTGCCTGCCAAGATGGCAAGCTGGGAAGGAGGAGTGCAGGAGTCCTGAATGCAATGTCTTGAACTTCATGATTTCCCTTAGCACTACTGGGAGAGCTACAGTCCCCAACTCCTGCTTCTCCCCCAACACAGACACACACCGAAGAACTCTTATAAGACAACTAAAAATAACAGCATATGGGAGGGAACCTGGGAACATTGGTGGAGAGAATTTGACACTGGTGATAGGATTGGTGCTGGTACATTGCATGTCTAAAGGTCAAATCTTTTGTAAATCATGGTACTTTAGTAAATTTTTTTTAAAAAACAGAATTTTAAAAAGGATAATTTAAAAGAGAATCTTAATATAGGTATCTTGAAAGTGTATTTTTAGCTTAAATATATGTTATTCGTATAGCAGCACCAAATCATATAAAAGATAAGTCTTACTCCTCCACAGGAACACTCATAAAGAAATCAGCACAACAGTTATTCCAGATAGTGAGAAGAGACACTACAAAGTGCTCTGAGAGTAGAGTGGGGTGGTAATGATGAAGATGCTCTGTGGAGATACTTCAGGACTTATCTGTGAAGGAGAAGTGTGACACAGAGAAAAGAAACAAGATGGCAGAGCATGCTTAGAAGAGATATGGTTTAGCTCAGGAAGGCAAGAGCTTCCATGTGCTACCATGCAGTTTGCCTATGAGATAAGTGAGAGTTCTGTGAGAGGAGGGCAGAAAATCCAGCTGGTTCAAGAAATCAAAGACCCTCTGCAAATTAAGAACAGAACTTGGGGCCAGAGAGATAGCATGGAGGTAGGCCATTTGCCTTGCATGCAGAAGGATGGTGATTCGAATCCCGGTATCCCATATGGTTCCTCGAGCCTGCCAGGAGCGATTTCTGAGCATAAAACCAGGAGTAACCCCTGAGCGCTGCTGGGTGTGACCCAAAAACAAAACAAAACAAAACAAAATAAGAACAGAACTTGTTTCATGATGAAGACTTGTCTATAAACTGCTTTGTAAATGCATTTACACTATTTCCTGGAAGTCAACATTCTGTTGAAGTAACTTATTTGTAAACTTCTGGAGGGAAGGCTCATATTTTTGTTTTACTTGAACTCAAGAGTGCACAAGCATTCAGTAAATAAAGCTGTTGCTTATTTATTTTTGCCCCCACTGCTCAAACTAGACACAGAGGCTCCTAATACATACACAGCAAGTCATGTAAAAGTATCTTCTGACTTAGTTCAGGTTCAGGGCATGTCAGACTCCCTTCAATCTACTCTGGTCTCTGATGGGATTACAAGGAAAACAATGAGAAGGAAATCAGATGACACAAAATAGAATACTAGAAAACATTTTAGAGAGATTAGCAAACCAAACTAAGCAACCTTTCCTTACTTTTCTCTCCCTGTATCTGTGATTCCTACCTACTCTTAGCTGCACTCAACAGAGTTCTCACAGGAGCTTCACTAAAATACAGATTCCTGGGCCGGAGAGAGCACAGCAGTGGCGTTTGCCTTGCACACAGCTGATCCAGGACAGATGGTTGGTGGTCAAAACCCGGCATCCCATATGGTCCCGCGAGCCTGCCAGGAACGATTTCTGAGTATAGAGCCAGGAGTAAACCCTGAGTGCTGCCTGGTGTGACCCAAAACCAAACAAACAAAAAACCAGATTCCTGGATTCTATTCTCAGAGAGCTGAATTGAATAAGTAGCGTTGAGGAAAGGGCAGAAAAAAATGTCTCTAAAGGGAAAAAAGGGATAGCTCAGTAATATAAGTACAGGCCTCACAAAGTGAGTCACTAGGTCTAATGAGTCAATTAAAATGGTCAAATATGTGAATGTGGGGCCGGAGAGATAGCACGGAGGAAGGGTGTTTGCCTTGCAATTAGAAGGTTGGTGGTTCGATTCCCAGCATCCCATATGGTCCCCCGAGCTTGCCAAGAGCAATTTCTGAGCGAAGAGCCAGGAGTAACCCCTGCACGCTGCCAGGTGTGACCCAAAAACCCAAAATCCAAAACAAAACAAAAAAAGATGTGAATGTTTTTGTATATATAAATAATGCTTATTATTATATAATATTACGTAATATGCATTATGTAGGTATATATACATACATACATATATATGTATATATAAAGGGATCTATACTCTTTCAGAAGGGGCTTATCACGTCATTATTGACCTTTTAATATAAGTCCATGGGAGAAGATAAAACATCCAAATCCAAATCTTACGTCTTTGGTTGTCCTAAAATAAGTAAAAGAGATGAGTATTTAGATATGCTCATTGTGTAAAGCAAGGAACTACCCACCTGGCTCTGAGACTCCAGTTTAATTTCTTCTGGGGCTGGTTTGGGCAGTGGGGTTGGGTTTGTATTACATGGGTCCATCTGTTCTTTCTTTTCCACTTTCACCTTTACATCATCCAGGCTCAGGTTAGGGGTTGATCTTAAATCTTTCTCATCTTTATCTAGCAGGTAGCGTAGGAGCTGGTGGTCTTTTGACTCTTTTTTCTTGGAATTATCCAGTTCCAGTTTTATGCTGGAGTTCCCTGGTACCTGTCCAGTCACTGACACGGAAGTAGCTGCACTGTCTTTTTTCTCAGGCTCCACGGACAGGGTGGTGATGTCTGAGGGGCTACCCTCCTGTAGAAGCCGGTGCAGAATTTTGTGTCGCTCCGTCAGGGAGCTATGTGAGGAGGGACAAGAACCTCCCGAAGTGTTAGAGGAGGCAGAGTTGGAGGTGCCAGTGCAAGATAGTACTTCTTTGCAGCTTGCATCTCTGTCCGCATGCCTTAGCTGCTGCTCCGCAGTTGTTGTCAGCAGCTGCACTAGTTTGTGACTGGTTTGCGAGTATTTATTGTCTCCATCTGAGAGCCTGTCATTGTTATGCAGAAGTCCCGAATCGGGAGGTTTGCCATCGCTAGAGCTGTTGTCAGACTGAATCATTTCATTTAAAATAGATGTGATCTCTTTGTTATCTTTGGACTCAGCTTTTGCTGGTTGTATATTTAATCGGCTAGGTGAGTTCTGTGAGCTCATCTGCCTGAGGACTGGAGAATTGGCAGAGAAGCCCACGGAGTTATTGGGTCCTTCATTCATACTCTGTAAAGATGTTACTGGGATGTTTGGATAGGATCGGTTACTATTATTACAGGCGGTATTTGTCATGCCAACGGGGGAGCTTAATGTTGACATATTAGGAGGAAATGAATTGTTTGGCATCCTGGGTCTTGTCAATCCAGAACTAACTTGTCTCCTTGGAGACATGAACTGTGCAAGGGATATTCCTGTACCTTCCATAGGAGAGTTGTTGAGGGCTAAAGAGGGATTAGTGCTCTGGGAACTGGCCTGTCCCTGGTTTAAGGCAACACTGGCTACAATCTGATTTCCAGGCGAGCATCCAAAACTTCCTTGGCTGTTACTAGAATTACTGTGACTGCTGCTATGAAGATCTGAGCCCTGCTGGCGGGTTACTCTGGTGGATACCATGTTGCTGTTAGAAGATGCCAATGTGGATGGACGGGCCACACCGTGAGCGGGAGAGATAGTAGGGTTGACAGAGGGGTTTACTCGGGGAACTGACATTCCAGAATTAGTGTCATCTTGAGGAGAAAGCCCACTGTGTTCCCTGGAAAAGGGGAGACATTGTTATTTCAACATCTTCACCGATTTCCACTCGAGTATTTATGAGATTTATTATTTTCATTACCCTCAATATTATTGCAAGTTATAAAGAAAGAACTTCTGCATCACTTTAAAGAAAAATAGTATACCGTTAGGATTACTATGAAATCTTATCACCACTTAATAGGAAATAGTGCCTTTGGTTCCATAAAGATGATAATGGCTTGTTACATTAAAAAAAACTCTTTCTTGGCCTGGAAAAAATTCAATTAAAGTCTTTGGAGGCATTCAAACTTTAATACAAATTATTACAATAATACTTTTAGTTGAAAGAGAAACTGCCCATACCTCTGTTTACAAATCACTTACTCATGATTCCCATTTTAAGTATTTAAGTTACAGCTTTTAAGTATTTCAACTCCAAAGAGGAAGACTGGGTAAGGAAAAGTAAAATATATAAAGGGTGATATGCAGACATAGCAGATGTTTTTGAAAGAGAAATCACAATATGAAAAAAGAACTGTGCTAATTCCACTCACAAGCATAAATTAAACTAAAATTAGAAAAAAAACAGAATACAGAATTCAGATTTTATCAAGTTCTTTACTCAAATCCATAATTATGATAACACATTTGTGACTGGTATTAACCATGTTCCAATAAGCAAATATAACAGATGAGGAAAAGATGAAGTGAGGAAAAATGTCTTTGTTTTTGTTTAATTCTAAATTTTAATAGTTGTAAATGTACAATTTTGAATAATTCATAGGACAAAAGAATGGGTTCATGAATTTACTAAAAATACCAGTATAAAACTCATTTAGAGGAGAAGAGGCAAAGATATTTTTAAAATTTCAAGTTGATAGTTTAATGACTTATAGTTTGAGAAACTATCAAACTCAGGAGCCACAGTTTGCCTTAATAAAAACAGCTTTAAAATAACAATGTTAACAGACTTTGAAATCTTGTATAAGACCATAAGATCAAATATGAAAAGTTGTAGGCCTCGCCTTTTTTGACTCCCTTTCTCTACAAGACTAATGCTCAGTGACAAACTATGTAACCCAGTATCGATTGATTATTTAGCTCATCACTCTAGTTTAATGCCTAATCTGGAAATTCTGTTTTCCATCCATCAAGAGTATAGAAATGTTTCTCTGAGAAGAGATATGTGAACTAACTTATTTCATGAAGCTCTCCAAATAAAAAGTACCTGTCGATGATATGAATTCCCATGATGAAAGGCTGCATGTCTGGACTTTGAGGGTAGCAAAGTTTACACTTGGTGTGGGCGCTAAGCATTGTCCCATCATTCAATATGAATCTATAGGATGGGCTGGAGGCAGTGCCACGAGTCATCACTGTTTCAAACAAAAGAGAAACCTAGTTAAAATTCTGAAACTTGTACTTAGGGGAAAGGAGAGTTACCAAGCCTTATTTCTACCTATACCTCAATAAAAATTCCCTCCCAACTGCTTCTTGCTCACAAAGAATAGTTCAAACAAAGCAGATATCTGAGAAGGAAAGTTATTCCATTGAAATATACCACCTGAGGATAAGTTTTAATTTAGTTCTACTTGAATGGGTGCCTCCACACACATAAGTTATGATCGTAAAGAAATTGCAAACCAGGGGGAAAATTATTCTTAATTTTTCCTTATAATGGGGAAGCCCATTAAAAATACCAGAAGTAGGGGCCAGAGCGGTGGTGCAAGCGTAAGACATCTGCCTTGCGCGTGCTAGCCTAGGACGGACTTTGTTCGATCTCCCAGTGCCCCATAAGATCTCCCAAGCCAGGAGCCAGGATTTCTGAGTGCCAAGCCCCGAGCATCACCAGGTGTGGTCCAAAAGCAAAACAAAACAAAAATACCAGAAGTAAGGTTTTACCCTTATCGAATTATCTCTAAAAATTCTTTTTTCTTTTACTGGCTGAATTATTTGTAAAAAACAGCTCTGAGATATAATTCACATACTTTAACATTTACCATTTAATCTCAATTAAAATTACAAAGACACAAAATTCTAATTTTCACTGAGAACTATGAATCATTAATATCTCACTTGACAATCTGTGTATTATTTTAAATATTTGAATAAAGTTCAATGAGAAAATTATGACATAGCCAATGAGTATTAACATAAAGAACAAAAACTATACTAAAGTAGTCAAATCACTACATAAACATCGATATACTTTTGTCTTATGCCTTAGTAATAGCAGACAAAATTCCAATTCAATATGTAAAGGCCTTACCAGAATACAAAGTGCCACCAAAATTTAGTAATATAATACTTTTAAAATAAATATTTAATGTAGATTTCATTTATGCCAAGATAAAATATCTTATCTACCAAATATAAGAATTACAAGTGACTATTATAATTTTGCCTATAGTAATTTGTAGTACTATATTTCAAAACACTTAGAGCTTTAATAATACTTAAGGCATATGAAAGATTACAAGCAATAAATAACTTTTGAAACTATTTACAGAAGATATACTATCTTATTGTTTTTATATGGTATAAACTAAAGAGGTCATAATAAACCATAAATCTGTACCATATATGTCAGCCTAAATACTAAAATTAGAATATAATCTTGATTAAAAGGATTAAGATTCATGCCAAACCAAATGCATTCCTTACTCCTCTGGCAATTTCAGTCAAATAACTGGCACATTAACTAAATATTAATACATAGATACTTGTAGTACCCAATGAAATACTAAAAGGTCAAAAGTCTTTATCAGAAATGAAATCCTAGGAAAATATTTGATATAGCAAAAACCTATAAAAATAGACTACTGTTAGTATCTCTTTAACAATGTATTTTAAAGATTATTACTACGAGAAGAAACACTATTAAGCTGGGGTAATGATAAAATTATAGCTATATAAAGGTCCAGGCAAGATACAATAGGTTCATGTTATTTTGTTTATATAATTTGTTATTTCCTCATCATTGTTTAAAGTGCTTTTGGATCTATTCATTGTGGTAGAAATAGCTGAATGCTGGGATCTTCACCATTGTTGTATTACCTACAAGAGGCCCAGGTTTCACGTCTAGTTATTTGTTTTTTTTGTTTTTTTTTTGTTTTTTTTTTGGTTTTTGGGTCACACCCGGCAGTGCTCAGGGGTTCCTCCTGGCTCCGTGCTCAGAAATTGCTCCTGGCAGGCACGGGGGACCATATGGGGCACCGGGATTCGAACCGATGACCTTTTGCATGAAAGGCAAACGCCTTACCTCCATGCTATCTCCCGGGCCCCTCACGTCTAGTTATTTAAATTTAAAATAAGATTTAGGGATCAAAGGGCCAGAGCAGCGACGCAAAGTGGTAAGTTGTCTGCCTTGTGCATGCTAGCCTAGGATGGACTGAGGTTCAAACCCCCTGGCACCCCATATGGTCCCCCAAGTCAGGAGCATTTATGAGTACATAGCCAGGAGTAACTCCTGAGCATCACTGGGTGTGGCCCCAAAACCAAAATAAATAAAAAATTTAGGGATCAAAGTGGTAGTACAGCAGGTAGCACACTTGCTTTGCATGCCAATGACCCAGATTCAACCTCCAATATCCAATATGGTCCCGAATACCTTCAAGAATTATCCCTCAGCACAGAGCCAGGGGCAAACCTTGAGGACTGTTAGGTGTGGCCAAAACCCTCACCACCCAATATTTATAGCTCAGTTTCTCCAGCTACAATTCAACTAAAAGCTGTACATAGCTAGTGATCACTACGCTGAAAAAAAAATACAATCTGATTTCAACTTACATTTCTATGTTACTTCTGATTATTTCCTAAAATTTCTTGTTATTTTGAATAGGAGGCAGATAATATTTTGCACATTTTTCTCTTCAGCTGGCATAAGCATAGTTTCGGTATGCTGTTTTCATTCTAGTTTTCTACTTTGAAGTGAGTCTTATACTTTACTTTCCACAGAAAAATCAACCAATGAGCACTGAATAACTTTGAAGACTTTATAAAAATCTTAGTTCTGCTATTAAATGTTTTATTATATTCTAATTTGTATTTCTACTTTCAAATGAATCACGATTTATGGTTATGATAGAAATTAACAGAGACAAGCTTCCTGATTTATTGACAAGCACACTAAAGTGAGAAAGAAATAGAAGCTCAGGTTCTGTGGATTATAGAAACAGCACTTGTCCTCCTTTGGCATTAAGCTGCCTTAACATGTAGGGCTATATTTAAACTAGTGAAAAACACACTAAGTTTTAAAGTTAGGTTATTTATTTTGGGTGATAATGTGTGCAATAAGACTATGAAACAAAAAATGTCAGTATTATAATAAATTTCAACTGTCTAAAACCTAAGTGGAACTATTCAGGATTGGGGGTTGGAGCCCTGAGGGTAGGTAGGAACACAGTGAGCAGGGCGTTTGCCTTGCACACAGTTGACCGAGTTCAATCCCCAGCATACCACCTGGTCCCAAGCCTACCAGGAGTAATTTCTGAGTGCAGAGTCAGGAGTAACCCCAGATTGCCTCCGGGTGTTCCCCGCCCCCCACCAAAAAAGGATGACTATCTCAGACTGGAGTGATGGCACAGTGTTAGGGTACTTGGTTGAATACAGCCAACTCGAGTTTAATCCCCAGAGTTCTAAATGGTCCTGAGCCTGACAGGAATAATTCATGAGTGCAGAGCCAGGAATAAACCCCTGAGCACTGCCAGATGTGACCCAACCCTTACCCCACCCCCAGTCTCCCAACTCTCCAGAACTCTCCTGTAATGAACATCCCTCCAGTACTCAGCTGTTCATATGAAGAGGTGAATACAAAGATAACACAGCTTGCTCTTTCAAGCCGATATTCTCCCTTCAACATGTCTTTGCTGGCCTTTTTCCCACTCTTTCAAACACATATTCCTCTTTCTCTCCCCTCATGCCTAAATAAATCTTGATCAATAAAAACTATCTAAAGACAGCACAGATCATGGAAAGAGTGGGCATTTACAGGTTTAGGACTTAATGCAAATTAGCTTTTATTCATCACCACTAAATGAAGCCAGTTATGTTGTGAGATTATACCTAGCATGACACCTCATGCCTAACAGGCATTGAATAAATGATTCCTGAATAAACACTAAAGAAAATATAAGTAAGTTTCTAAAATACCTATGTCTAGAATCCACATCACATTCATCCAATTCTTAGACACCAAAAACTTCAACCCTGATCAACAATCACCAATTTTCAACAATAATTTATAATCAATTAATATTCAGAATTAAGACATGGTAATAGTTATGACATTTACAGAACTAATTTGGTAAAAAAAAAATCTTCTCTTTAAGCCAAAGGATTGGGGGCTTATCTCTAAAGAGGGTTTTTTGTTTGTTTGTTTGTTTGTTTTGTTTTGTTTTTTTGGGCCACACCCGGTGATGCTCAGGGGTTACTCCTGGCTATTCGCTCAGAAGTCGATCCTGGCTTGGGGGACCATATGGGAAACTGGGGGATCGAACCGCGGTCCGTCCTAGGCTAGCGCAGGCAAGGCAGGCACCTTACCTCCAGCACCACGGCCCGGCTCCCAATATAAGAGGATTTATAATTTAGTGAGTGAGTATGTAGGGGGAGTACCTTGGTGGAACAAAATACATCCATGCATGGCAAGTGCTCCACCACTGAGTCACATTCTAAAATCAAGGACCATACATTGATATTAAGATTTGCAAAACTGGGGCCGGGTGGTGGCGCTGGAGGTAAGGTGCCTGCCTTGCCTGCGCTAGCCTAGGACGGACCGAGGTTCGATCCCCTCGGTTTCCCATATGGTCCCCCAAGTTAGGAGCGACTTCTGAGCACATAGCCAGGAGTAACCCCTGAGCGTCACTGGGTGTGGCCCCCCAAAAAACAAACAAACAATAAAAGATTTGCAAAACTATTTGGAATCCCATCTTTTTTTTTTTTTTTTGGTTTTTGGGTCTCACCCGGCAGTGCTCAGGGGTTACTCCTGGCTCCATGCTCAGAAATTGCTCCTGGCAGGCACGGGGGACCATATGGGGCACCGGGATTCGAACGGATGACCTTTTGCAAGAAAGGCAAACGCCTTACCTCCATGCTATCTCCCGGGCCCTGGAATCCCATCTTAATCATAAGTTTTTGCATTTCTACCTCAAAAAAAATTTTGGGGGGGGGTCACACTTGGTGGTGCTCAGGGATTACTCCTGGCTGAGCTCAGAAATTGCTTCTATGGGGCTGGTGCGATGGGGCGGTAAGGTATGTACCTTGCTGGCACTAGCCTTGGACAGACCGTGGTTCGATCCCCCAGCATCCCATATGGTCTCCAAATCAGTAACGATTCCTGAGCATTACCAGGTGAGACCAAACACCAAAAACCAAAAACCAAAAGAAATTGCTCTTGGCAGGCTCGGGGGACCATATGAAATGCCAGGAATCGAATCACCAGGTGCATGCAAGGCAAACACCCTACCACTGTGCTATCTCTTCAGCCCCACAAATCTTTTTTGTCAGGTATATCTTGCAAGCCAGTATTTTGATACCTGGCTTTTACCCATTTCTAAGATCTTTAGAATGCTAGTGGGAGGAATTTTATTGATGTGGTATTACAACTCAGAAATCTTTCAAACAATCTCTAACATTAAAATTGTTTCATTTTCCTTCAGATAAGGACTCAACAGAGCTACGTAGCAAAGGAAAATCAAGTTTCCGAGGCCAGAGTACAGATGTAGAGAGTATTTGGGCTTTTGACTCAATCATTATGAGTGAGATAAATCTAATAAAAGTTCTTGACTTATTTTCCCTACATGAACAGAAAAAAATGTGAGGCAGGGTACCACGAACTAATGTTGACAGAGTTTCTTTCTCTTTTTGGTATAACCCTGTATATATTCAGAAAGAATGCAGTTTTAAACAAATTTAAGAAAAAATACTCTTGGTTGCTTTAAGAATTTCAATGAGGGTCGGAGAGATAGCATGGAGGTAAGGCGTTTGCCTTTCATGCAGAAGGTCATCGGTTTGAATCCCGGCGTCTTGCCAGAGGTGATTCTTGAGTACAGAGTCAAGAGTAATTGGAACACCACCAAGTGTAGCCCCAAAGCCCCTAAAAATAAATAAAATAAAATGTTAATCTGTTCATGAGCTGCAAAAAAGTGTGAAAAGGTGCTGAAAAACTTAAAAAACTAAAATTTTAAGTGCTAAACTTTTTTTTGTGTGTTTTTTTGCTTTGTTTTTGGGTCACAAAGGCAGCACTCAGATTACTCCTGGCTCTATGCTCAGAAATCGCTCCTGGCAGGCTCTGGGGACCATATGGGACTGCCAGGATACGAACCACGACCTTCTGCATGCAAGGCAAATGCCTTGCTATCTCTCCGGCCCCTCCAGTGTTAAACTTTTATAGGGCTTAATACTAGTGACAATCAAAGCCGAGGTTAATAAACATGGAAAATACAAGACATGAAATTTTCTTGCCTAAAAATATAACACTACTAAGTTTTATAAACTTCCAAAGAGTTTTATACAAAATAAAGGACAGAGTGGAAGGATTTGTTTTACTCTTTTAAGACATTCCCTAACTGAAGAGGCAACAGGAAAAATGAAAAGGCAAATTCACAACTTTCTCCATTTTAGACTTACATGCTTAATTAAGCATTACCACTGTTAATTTATTAAGATATCTATACCCTCATTTAAAATTTTAATTCAACAAGCCAACCTCTTTAACAATAAATTTCTATTTGTTTCATTGGCTGTATTTTTCTTTTTCTTTTCAGTTCTTGGACCACACTGGAAGGGTGCAAGGGATAGCTCCAGGCTCTGTGCTCATGGATTGCTCCTGGCAATGCATGGTGGACCGTATGCCATGTCAAGGATTGAACTAGGATCAGCTGCACACAAGATGCCTTAAGCTTTGTATCTCTCTGGCCCAAGAATCACATTTTCCTTAAGACATTGGACACTGCTGAATATAAAACATTAGAAAAAGATGTATTTAATTCTTGACAGCTATTTGGTAAGTTGTATAAGATCTCTCTAATGCCAGAATCTGGATCATGTAACATATGAACCACTTAAATTGAGAAAAAATACGATAGTTTCCTAGGAAGGGTTTGCCTTTAAAAAGCAGAAGAGGGCTGAGAAAGTAGCTCTCAACAGTCTCTCTGAACACAAATCTAATATGATGAAGATATGTGCTGACCCCTGTCACAATGCATGTAAAAATGGGGGTCTGGGGAGAAAAAGGACATGAAGAAATGAAGTAGAAAAGTTTCATTCTATTTCTTTACTAATTTATATTATTGCTAGTTTCCCTTCAGATGTTATAAACAGGTTTTTATTTTCCATTACAGAGTTTAAAATGCTTTAATCTCATTACTCTTTAGTCTAAGCTATTTAAGAGTATTTAGAAATATTTCTTTCTTTCTTTTTTTTTTAATGGTTTTTGGGTCAAACCCGGCAGTGCGCAGGGGTTACTCCTGGCTCCATGCTCAGAAATTGCTCCTGGCAGGCACGAGGGACCATATGGGGCACCGGGATTCGAACCGATGACCTTTTGCATGAAAGGCAAAACGCCTTACCTCCATGCTATCACCCGGGCCCCTAGAAATATTTCTTAAATATTTTCTCTTCTTCATTACTTACTACATTACTTTAATACATTTAGTTTATGCAGAATTCTCCTGATTTAGAAATATATACTTTAAATACATACAATGCATGTATTTATTTAAATACATAATTTAAAATACAGATTATAGTAGCCATTTAGATGAGATAATCTAGTTCGGGGTCCTCAAACTTTTTAAACAGGGGCCCAGTTCACTGTCCCTCAGACCATTGGAGGGCCAGACTAAAGTAAAAACAAAAATTACGAACAAATTCCTAAGCACACTACATACATCTTATCTTTTAAGTGAAGCCTTTGAAATTAAACTTACAAAGTTAAGTGGAGGGGCTGGAGCCTTGGTATAGTGGGCAGGGTGCTTGCCTTGCACACAACTGAGCCAGGTCTTTGAGCCCACCAGGAGTGATTCCCGAGTGCAGAGCCAGGAGTAGCACAAGTACCAAAGGGTGTGACCCAAAACCAAACCAAACTAAACCAAACCAAATAAAGTCAAGCCAAAAGGCAAACCAAACCAAAACTCCACCTCCAAAGGAACAAAGCTAAGGGGAAAATTTGAATATCGAATATTTCAACTCTTTAGGTAATGAGTGAAAACAGAGCTAATTCCTGGTGGAGGGAAAGAAAGTTTACACCCACTGAATGCAGTTAGTTGTTTATTACAATTATTTCCAAACCTAACAACACTTTAGAATTGCCTGAAGAACTTTAAAAAAACAACAATAACAAATTCCTGATTTTATCCACATAAATACCATTTCTGGGAACGGAAACTGTCAAATTAGGGGCTTACTAGAGAACTATTAGTTTGAGGAAAGCTATTTCAGAGGTAACAAAAGGGTCAATGACTTCCAGGGGAAAAAATTTCACCTGCATATCCCATTTATCATTAGAAATAGTTGATAATGGGTTCAATCTCTGGCATCACATATGGTCCCCTGAGAACCACCAGGAGTAATCCTCGAGTACAGAGCCAGGAGTAAGATCTAAGCACGGCCAGCTATGCCTCTCACACAGCTCACACATCCCAACACACACAAATAAGAATTTATTGAGTGTTAAGACAGATGACATAAAGACTGAAAAGCAGGTATGAGGTAGGCCCGACTCAACTCTAGCCACCACATGGTCACTGAAGCATCACAGAGTATAGTCCCAGAACACACATGGATGTGGTCCAAAACAAAAGAACAAAGAAATTATTTACTTGGAGTCTGGAGAACAAATTACTCTAGGAAAGGAATAGTTTATACCAGGTCACCATAATTAGATGGCAACACATTAAAAATGCTTAAAAAATTCTTTAACTCTAAATATCTATTGTTTAGCTTTAACTCATAGACAATTGGTCCTACCTTCAGATGTTACTGTTAAGTTCCTAATAAATAGGGAATGTATTTGTTTTATGTCCTCAGAATACTTACTATGGACATAGCAATTAAATTATTTGTTTGGGGGTCATTCCAGTTCTGTGCTTGGGTCACTCCTGGAGGGGCTCATGAGACCACAGGGATATAACTTGAGGAATCCCATTAAAAGCATCCCCTATCCAAAACATAGGTTTAGACTTGAAATTTCAACCTGAGTCAGGAGATACAGGTACTATAATAGGAAGTAAATATGCAAGGCACAGATCTACTCTATTATGCAAGAAACTCTGTGGCATGCTTGATTGGCTGGAAACAATCTTCAAAAGCCAGGAACAAATAATCACTACCCCTGATTCTCAAATCCATTTTTTTTCTTCTTTGATTATACCTCTCTTATAGTCTCAATCCACACAGACATTAAGATTGCTGTATATTGGGGTTGGAGTGGTGGCATAAGCGGTAAGGCATCTGCCTTGCCTGCACTAGCTTAGGCCAGACCGTGGCTCGATCCCCCAGTGTCCCATATGGTCCCCCAAATAAGGAGCGATTTCTGAGCGCATATCCAGGAGTAACCCCTGAGCATCACTGGGTGTGGCCCCAAACCCAAAAAAGATTGCTGTATATTTTCTAGAGTTTGAGCTCCTTCAGCCAAAAGCCCTTCCTCATCGGTCATCTGTATTCCTGAACATTATGGTGTTACTGTTGTGGAACATGCCTGCTGAATGAATGGAGAATGAATGAGTGAGTGATCACCACATGATTTCCTGACCTTGAAATGTGCATCCCAAATTTCAGGATTCACTCGTGGATTACTTTGCTTACCCATTTCTTCCTTTTCCTAAAACATTATTGCAAAAACTAATTTGGAGAAAATACTTTCAAGCCATAAGTTCTATGTAAACCATTCAATACTCATAAATAAAACATAAGAAGAATAATTGAGAGACAAACTTTACCTTCTTGAAATAGTTGTCTGGCATATGATGGCTCTCGGCCCTGAGGTTGGAAAAAGGCATAGATGCATTTTCTCACTAAATCTTCCCAGCCAGTTCTGCCAGCAGCTCGCAGGGAACTAGTATCAATGGAGATGATTTTACCTAAACAAAGAATCAAAGTTGATATGTATGATATCCTTGATACAGATCATCCACTTTTCAAAACAATAACAATGAATATTCTGCTCCTCTACCAAATGCTTAAAAGATAAACATTTTTTAAAAAGTGTGATGAATTAAACATAGTAATGGAATACATCAAAAACATAAAATTAGGGGCCGGGCGGTGGCGCTGGAGGTTAGGTGCCTGCGCTAACCTAGGACGGACCGCGGTTCGATCCCCCAGTTCCCCATATGGTCCCCGTGCCTGCCAGGAGCGACTTATGAGCAAATAGCCAGGAGTAACCCCTGAGCGTCACCGGGTGTGGCCCAAAAACGAAAAAAAAAAACAAACCATAAAATTAGTTTTGCAGTGTGTCATGTAATAGAAAATCATATTCTAAAATTTAAGCACTGGGTCTGCACCTCCATAACAGAACACCTGCCTTACATGTATGAGTTCCTGGGTTTAATCTCCAACACACCCAATCAAAATAAAATAAAGTCATACCATAAAGAACTGAAGGTAATGAGACTAATGTCTTCTTTTCAATATCTTGATCTCTATATAGTACTAGTGGCTGAACCACTTATTGGGGATAGATAAGATATATAATATATGGCATATAATTTTGGTCTTATTTAATTTCCAGTAACCAAAGAGATACTAAATAGCAAGTCTCTTCTTTGACCTCATTTTGAAATGTAAGATATTGCATTAAAGATAAAATAAATAAAGTCAAACAAAAGTCAAATTAGATAAAGATAAATAGGAACAGTAAGAATCACTAGGCTAGGCCATGCGGTGGCGCTGGAGGTAAGGTGCCTGCCTTGCCTGCGCTAGCCTAGAACGAACCACGGTTAGATCCCCCGGTTTCCCATATGGTCCCCTAAGCCAGGAGTGACTTCTGAGCGCATAGCCAGGAGTAACCCTTGAGCGTCACTGGGTGTGGCCAAAAACCAAAAAAAAAAAAAAAAAAGAATCATTAGGCTAGGGGCCAGAGTGATAGTACAGCAGGCAGAGTGTTTGCCTTGCACATGGTGCTCCTAGGGTCAATCTTCGATATCCCATATGGTCCTGAGTCTGACAGAAGTGATTCCTGAGTGCAAAGCCGGTAGTTACCTTAAGTTTGTGGCCCCAAAACCAAAGCCAAACCAATCCAAAATAACAACAAAAAGAATTGCCAGGTAGACTTGTTCTTCAAGTCCAGGTTCTCCCTTAAGCACATATCTTACTTCCTTCTTTCTGTAACTTTGCTTGCCTGTTCTCAATCACATAGCTATCTTGCCTCATATCTAAGTAAGTTTCAAAACACAACTATCTTTTTTTTTTGTTTTGTTTTGTTTTGTTTTTTGTTTTTTTTTTGGTTTTTGGGTCACACCCGGCAGTGCTCAGGGGTTACTACTGGTTCCATGCTCAGAAATTGCTCCTGGCAGGCACGGGGGACCATATGGGGCACCGGGGTTTGAACCGATGACCTTTTGCATGAAAGGCAAATGCCTTACCTCCATGCTATCTCCCAGGCCCCAAACACAACTATCTTGTGTCACACACACAATGCTAGAAAAGGTATATTCAGATCATGTTTTATAAAATTAAGGGGTGATTTCCAATCCTTATGTCCTTGAACACATTTCCTGAGTGGTTATGGAAGAATTCAGTCAAGTTATTCTACATGTGCTAATTTATCTCCATCTATAATTTAGTAAGGAAAGTTGAATATTTAACTTTAAAAATACAAGACGAGGGAGCCGGGAGGTGGCACAGGAGGTAAGGTGCCTGCTGCCTTGCCTGCGCTAGCCTAGGACGGACCACCGTGCATTCTCTTCTGTAATATTTTTGATAACCACAGAAAATGTGGTAATTTTCTGTGTATTGTTTCTTTTCATATTTGAATATTTGATATATAACCCCCACTCTAATTTTAAAATGTAAATAAACTCAACTACATGTTTAAGACCAACATTTAAAAAATAATTTCTTGGGGCCAGAGAGATAGCATGGAGGTAAGGCGTTTGCCTTTCATGCAGAAGGTCATTGGTTCGAATCCCAGTGTCCCATATGGTCCCCCGTGCCTGCCAGGAGCGACATCTGAGCGCATAGCCAGGAGTAACCCCTGAACGTCACTGGGTGTGGCCCAAAAACCAAAAAAAAAAAAAAAAAAAAAAAAAAAAAAAAAAAAAAAAAAAAAAAAAAAAAAAATACAAGACGAAAGAACACAACATAGGAATGTTAAATAGTTTGAACTAGAAGTTTATTAAATATTCTAGAAAGATTTATAAACAATGGAAAAGGTAAAAGAAATAAAGTGAAATTTCCACAAAAAATAAAATTTAGGAGAAAAAAATTTTTTTTTGTTTTTTTTTATCACAACTGGCAGTGCTCAGGGGTTACTCCTGGCTCCACGCTCAGAAATCGCTCCTGGCATGCTCAGGGGATCATATGGGACACTGGGATTCGAACCAATGACCTTCTGCATGAAAGGCAAACGCCTTACCTCCATGCTATCTCTCTGGCCCCAAGAAATTATTTTTTAAATGTTGGTCTTAAACATGTAGTTGAGTTTATTTACATTTTAAAATTAGAGTGGGGGTTATATATCAAATATTCAAATATGAAAAGAAACAATACACAGAAAATTACCACATTTTCTGTGGTTATCAAAAATATTACAGAAGAGAATACACAGTCAAATTATCAGCTCCTCAGATATGATGTAAGAGCCTCTCCATTCATTCTTTTTCTCCTCCATTCAGTTTTGCTGCATACATCAAACCTTTTCGATCATAAACTGACCACATTCTGTAACTGCAGCATTGCTTTTTGTTTTACCCTGACCAATCTTTTTTTTTTTTTTGGTTTTTGGGTCACACCCGGCAGTGCTCAGGGATTACTCCTGGCTCCATGCTCAGAAATTGCTCCTGGCAGGCACAGGGGACCATATGGGGCACCGGGACTCGAACTGATGACCTTTTGCATGAAAGGCAAACACCTTACCTCCATGCTATCTCCCGGGCCCACCCTGACCAATCTTGCACAAAGTGGCAGGTGCTTTTAAGCATCAGTCCGAATGTGCTGAATTTAAGGAAAAGTGAAAAGTGAAAGAATAGATACAGTGAAACATAGTATCAAAATCACAATTATAAAAACATTTATACACATTTTATGTACATCACTAAATTTCTTTAGTCAATTTTCCATGATTATAAATAAGAATTTATAGCCAATCAATATAGATATGTAAATAGTTACAACATAACTTTTATATACTTGTTACCTTGCCTCTGGCAATGTTTATAAAATCTAAAATAAACAAGATCACCACCAAAAGTATTGCTTTTAGATGAACAAGTGAAGAAACTCAGAATAAAAAATAGCAGATTTAACTTTAGGACACAGACATATTTCATACTGACGGAGCATTCTGAATGTCGTGATTGATACCTGTAGTATCTTTTTTTTTTTTTTTTTACCTGTAGTATCTTGCTTGGTCATAAAGGACTCAACACCGGTGATGGCTGGAGGCCGAGGTAACCGCCGTGCAATACAAATCAAACATGACTGGAAATCTACCAAAGCAAGAAGTAGAAATGGAAGGAAAGAGAGGAGAAAATGATTCATATCTATCACTTGCCA